>CAUYON010121664.1:0-11013 GCA_963573935.1 Arctocebus calabarensis
TATATTTTTTTTGTTCTTGAGTGTAGGTATTTCTGTTGTTTGCTCGTTCGATTCCTTCCTTCCTTCCTTCCTTCCTTCCTTCCTTCCTTCTCTCCTTCCTTCCTTCCTTCCTTCCTTCTTTCATTCTTTCATTCTCCTTCCTTCCTTCCTTCCTTCCTTCCTTCCTTCCTTCCTTCCTTCCTTCCTTCTTTCATTCTCTACCCAAAGGGCATCTTTATTGCTATCTCTGAATTAGGAAATGTGGCTTAGCTCAGTTTCATAACACAATCAAGAGAACAGCATAATAACATGTTTATGACTGTGGTGTGGTGTGCCAAACTAATTCAGTGCTCACTGTCTTCACTTGAACACTGTAGTCTTTTGGGGAGACAAAACGACTCTTGAATGATTGAGAAGTACTTGACTGTCTCATCCTGGTCTTGAAAGATTTATTCTCTACTTGTGTTTTTGCATCCCATTTTTACCATCTCTGAGCTCAACGTATTTCCTGCAAATTGTGCAGTATAGGCTTTGCTGATTATTCACCTCTCTAATCTAGTTGTATGCATCTATCCAACTCATAGTCTTCATCAAATTCTTATTCTCCTCCTCTTCCTCCTTTGCTTCCTCCTCCTTCTGCTTCTTCCTATTCTTCCTTTTTTTTTTTTTTTTGGTAATGTCTGGTTATAACAGTGTTGTATTACAATCATCATTTTTGTTATTGAAACCTTAGAAAACATAGACACAATATTTACAGTGCTAAAAACCAAGAAACTATTGATACTTTATCACAAAAAACAACACCCCGTCCACAGGAAAATCACAGATGGGCTGGCATAGGCTCCTGAGGGATGTACACAAAGTACAGCTCTTTGGTCTCATCACTGAGGGAGATGTAAGGATGGGCACTCTCTGATCGCCACTCCCAGGACACATTTGCCCTATGTGAAAGGGTAGAAAGTAGACAGCCTTATCATTTCTGTTGAATAACAAAGATTATGTGCTTTTAGGCCTGATGTTTTTCAAAGTAGATTTGTGGATCTTGTAAAAATACTCACATAAACTTCCCCCAAGACCAGGACCTTTTCTGTCTTGGGAGAGAGGTTTTCTGGAATGTGGGACCTAGATTGTGAATACTGGGACCATCCTGGGAAGAGTGGGAAGGTTGGCCACCCTGGGAGCCCTGTGATGGAAAAGAGATGCCCAGACCCCATCAGATCTACTTGAGAAATAAATCTTCACTCTGTCCCAGCACTTATTATTCAGGACTTGTCCTCTGTGAGAGCAGGCATTCTCACCCCTACTAATGGCAGACACCTCTTCCCATTGCCATTTGCCAAGCCTAAGCAGCCCATGTGCACATGGCTGTCTTTCAGATAGCAAAATCCAGAGCAGAGCCTCTGTGCTTAAGCCAGATTATGTTGTTCAGTAAGAGAATTTAAGTCCCCAAACTCTAAACTAGACTGCATTCCTTCTAAGTGCCATTTCTCCCAGCTCCAAGGAGAAATGAATCTACCTGTGCTAGACGTGATGAATTATACTCACATAGCATCAGCAGGTTTTATAAATCATAGGGAACTTTTTACCAAAGGTGGCTGTACTGTGAATTAAACTGGAATCGGCAGGCTGACATTTCCCACACCCTGAATTAAGACTAATGGGTTCTTTTTTCTGGTCATCTACACAATAGACAGTACCAAATATCAAACCTAGAATGGGTTTGATGAGTGATCTAATTGTAATTCCTGTAATTTACTTCAAACATTTCTTGAATAGCCTCTGTGTTTTGGAGACTAAAATGGACCACAGGGATTTAGAAGTAAATGATGCACTCTTCTCTCTCTCTCTGTCACATATATGTGTGTGTGTTCATGTGTGTATGTATAATGTATATACATAAATGTGTGTGCATTTAAGGTGAAGTTCACATGGTAGGAAATTAACTATAAATAATTTTTTTTTGAGACAGAGTCTCATTTTGTCACCTAGGGCAGAGTGCCGTGGTGTCATAGCTCACTGCAACCTCAAACTCTTGGGCTCAAGTAAGTCTCTTGCCTCAGTTTCCTGAGTAGCTGGGACTACAGGTGCTCATCACAACTAGCTTTTTTTAAAGATTTGGGTCTCACTCTTACTCAGGCTGGTCTTGAACCCATGAGCTCAGGCAATCCACCCGCCTTGGCCTCCCATTGGCGTGAGCCACCATGCCTCGCTATAAATCATTTTCAAGTGAACAATTAAGTGGTTGTTACTACATTCGCAGTGCCTTGCAACCACCATATCCATGTAGTTCCCAGACATTTTCATTGTCCCAAAAGGAAGACCTGTACCCGTCAAATCACCCTTTTAACCCAGCTTCTATGTCTGTGGATTTACCTCTTCCAGACTTTTCTTGTAAGTGAAATCACACACTACATAACCTTTTGTGTCCAACTTCCTTCACTGGCATAATGTTTCTCAGGTTCATCCGTATTGTATCAGGCATTCAAACAAAAACATGTACATGAATATTCACTGTGGCATAATTAACACGAAGTAAAAGGTAGGAACACCCCAAATGTCCATCGACTGATAAATGATTAAACCTAATGTATAGTCATATAGTGAAATATCATTCAATTCTTTTATAAGTGAAAGGTCAATACATAAACAGATTATTTAGATAAATTTGAATACTGCCAAAATTAAACACAGGATGCTGTGGTTGATTAAAGAAGGAATAGTCAAGACAGTTCAGGGATTCTGAGCTAGTTCATTCCCTTAGAAGAGCACTGAATTGTGCCAAGGCAAGTTTTACTCTTGTTTTTTTCCTGCAGTTGTTGGTTTTAACATTTTTTAATCTTTGTCATTGAAACATGATACATCACATGTATAAGTATCAAGGGCAATTCTGATCAAGGTGGAGTGGTACGGTTATCGAACAGCACACTTCTGATTTAGAATAGAGTATTTATGGAATTTCATAGGTGTCAAATTTGGAATATCTGTGGCACACAAGAAGTGTTGTAAAGGCTATTGTGTTTCTATGGATTTCAGATCTGTTAAAATGGTGCAGAATTTAACCTTTTGTTGATATTATTAATATAGAGCTTTAATGAATCAAAAAGCAACACACCTCCACACACAAGTAAAACATTGAAAGGCATCTCACCAAAGGAAATATACAGATACATCATAAGCAGAGGCAGGAATGGTCCATCTTACCAGTACTGAAGACAAAAAATAGTATGTAGAAAGAGATCATCTAGGTGTGATTTAAAAAAAAAAAAAGAAACAAATTTATTTTAGGGATTGTTAGGAGACCCACTTTTCCTGGTAATCTTGTCCATGAATACAATTTTACAAAGCATTTTTGAAATGTGTATCAAGAATTTTAAAAATTATAATCACTGACCTTTCCTGGCACAAAGCCCAACAAATTAACCACACATGTTTGCAAAGATACTAGTCTAAGTTGTTTTCTTTCTTTCTTTCTTTCTTTTTTACTTTTGCACTGTTTATAATAATGAAAAGTAAAATACCATGAATTAGGATATCTGCCCTCACTGCATTTATAAATGTTAAAAAAAAAATCTACCTCGAAGTAGTAACTCTCACTCAGACTCAGTATAAATTTATAAGTGAAAGGTCTAAACAGGTGATTTGGATCTGTTTAATTCTCTTCAATACCTAGTATGCTTTATAGTATTTTATCCATATCCTTCAACATTTTACTTCCTCTGATTAAGCCTTGTAGGTATTTGAGTTCATGACTTTTGGATAAAATAAAGATTCCAATAATAGAATTCTAGACCTTTATTGAGAATGATAAATTATAAAATATTTAGTGACATTAAAAAATGCACATAATACAATGATTGGTGGCAAAAGCTGCAAAACCTTATGTACAATGAATTCTGTTTTGCGTTTGAGAATGATAAATTATAAAATATTTAGTGACATTAAAAAATGCACATAATACAATGGTCGGTGGCAGAAGCTGCAAAACCTCATGTACAATGAATTCTGTTTTGCATTTATTAATAATGTGAGAAAGGATTTACATAAAATGTTTTACAGGGCTTACCTCTGGGTACTTCAAGAGTTGATGATTTTAATTGATTTTTTTGTGGAGTCTGACTTGTGTTTTCCAAATGTTCTAGAATTAAAATGTATACACTTTGTTGCAACAGAATTAAAACCTTAAAAATAAATGAAACTATTTAATGCATGGAGATGTATGTGTATAACATATAAAATGAACAATCCTTTGGAATAAGGTCATCGTGAAGCTTCTAAAGAAGACTTTTTTGCACATAACTTGTCAGACACAGTCTTTGCTCTACTGCTGACTCAGGAAGGTTCCAGCACCAGCCAACAGGAATTTCTGTAATGATGGTAATGTTCTATTTTTGTGCTGTCCGGTGTAGTAGCCACTAGCCACTGGTGACCACTGGGCACTTGAAATGTGACTGAGGACATGGGTTTTCAATTTTATCTAATTTAAAGTTATTCAGATGGAAATAGCCACATGTCGCTCTGTCAGACATCATGGCTCAAGCCTTTTAGATCCTTAGTTTCAGCTTTTTTTTCTTCTCTCTTGAGACTTTCCTGGAGGATGAGCCTTATTTAACCAACATACACTAGTGAGTGAAACACACTTGTGTGTGAGGCTGATGAAGTAGGCACTGCTGCAAGGCTTTTCGCTTGAAGACATATGCAAGTGGGTCAATGAATACTGCTAAGGCGTGGAGAGGCAATGTTCCTTCTCCAACATTAATGAAACTCCACATTTCTAGTTGGTCAAATGGTCACTCACAATTCCCAGAAGGAAGATTGCCTTTTCCAGTTTCTTCTGCAGACTAGTGTGGCCACATGGCTATCTTCTGTTCCCTGGAGTAGCAAAAGGAACATTGTGTGAGAACTTCCGGGAATCTTCCTAAGGATACCTGGCGCCCTTAGTTTTTGTCCCTTCCACCATCCTACTGCCTGGGTCATGGATTTACCATTTTAGATCATGAGAAGAAAAGGAATGCACAAAAAGCAGTGCAGTAATAAACTATTAGCAGCTGTGTCCTCGGAGTCTTCATGGACAAAAGTATCATGCATTGTAGTGCCTGCTGTTGACACGTTTACATGAGAGAGAAATAAACTTCTGTCCTGATGTTTGCCTACTGAGTCTCAGCCTAAAACAACCACTATCTTTAGACTTGCTGTAACTCAAGAAATTGTTTACATTTTCTCATCATTATATATTATTAACAATACATCACTTTTTGCATATGTCTTATCTAGTACATGCCACTCTCACTCATGTCAGAGACCATGCTTCAAAGTCAATGCTCTATTCACAGTGATAGGCTGTTGTGGTTTGGTACATTCAGTATCTCTTGTCCTTCATCCTTGCTAATAAAACCTTGATTTTCCATTGAAGAAATGCGTCTCCCCTACTCTTATTTCACGTGCTTCCAGTGGGACTGATGCCCAGCAAGCAGGGTGTGAAGAGTGAGCCATCCCTGGCCAATCAGCATTCTGCTGTCACAGCCACAGGTATTGATTCCATGGAACCTGGGATTTATGCCAAGTCCACCAAAAAGACATAACTTATTTTCCAGGCTGGCAGAAAACAATGGGTGTTGTGATCTGGAGCAGCTGATTTCATCACATGGACTCAGAAAATGAAACCAACCCCATCGAAGTAAGAGCAAAAAGAGGGAGAAACGTGGGTCCTGAGATGGGGGAAACAGATGACCAGACCTGGACAGCCCGATGCTGAATCTACTCCTGGACCTTTCAGTTGCAGGAGGAAATAAGTTTGTTCTCTCTCCCTTTCCCCATTTATCTGAGTCTGTAAATTTCCCTTCCTTTTGAATTAAACCAGTTTGATTTGAGGAGGGTCTTCTATCACTTTCACCTACAAAGAGGCATAACAGATTTAAAAATAAACCAGAAGGCAATCCTAACACTGCCCTTTGTGTTAGCTCTTTGCCTCCCCAATCCTACCCAGACCTGCCTCCTCTGTACATCTAGGACTTTCTGGAACTTGATGGCGACACTTTCTGATTATTTTTAAAAATGACTATTGATCTCATTCCTCTGAATAAAATGGGGAGGTTTTACAAGGCAAAGCATCTCCGCATCCTTGGGAAGCCAGTCAGAAGAGCAGCGAGAGCTGTCTGGAAGCCTCGGAGGGTCACCTATCTCTAAGGTTATGTTCCAGATGCCCTTCATGTTTTGTGCATTGAATCAAAGGAAGCCAGCACAAGTGGTGGCCTATAAACACAGCCAGGTTTTAGTAATAAATAAAGATAGAGAGACTTTTAAGGGCATTTAAAAAATGGAAATGCTGTATAATAAAATTAAAGTGTTTGCCAACACTTCAATGGATGAATGGATAAAGAAATTGTGGTACATAAATACTATGGAATATTATATAGTCACAAAAGAATGAAATCCTGCCATTTGCAACAACATGAATGGAACCAGCACTATGTTAAGTGAAATGAGCCAGGCACAGACAGACAAATCTCATGTTCTTACTCAGATGTGGGAACTAAATATTAAACACAATTGATCTCATGGAGACAGAGGGTAGATGATGGTTAGCAAAGGCTGAGAATGGTAGTGGGGAGGAGGGATAGAGTGGGGATGATTAATGGGTGCAAAAATATAGCAAGATAGAATGAACAGTATTTGATGGAATGACAAGGTGACTACCACATCTAATGGACAATAATTTAGAGTTGGGTGTCCCAAAGCTCACCCATGAAATCTCTATACATTTGGGAAATGGGAAATTGTGGCTAAATGAACCTTTATTTATAAAATACTCATTATAAAATTTTACAAAATGTTTCAAAAATATTCTCCATGTGTTGGCCACCTCTTCTTAAAATTTTGTAATAAATATTTTTCAAATAAAGGAACATTTAGCTCCAATTTCCTATTTTCCTCATGTTTGATGACCCTTTGGGAGACCTTTGGAATACCCTGTACTTTAAAATAACTGAAAGACTATGATTTGGAATTGAAATCTTCCTGACACAAAGAAATATAAATACCTGAGCTGATGGATTCCCCAATTATTGTGACTTGATTAATTCATGTTATAAACCTGTATCAAAATATTGCATGTACTCTGTAAACACATAGAACTATTACACACCCATAATAATTAAAAATAAAAAAAAGAAAAATAGTGTTAATATTTCACAAGAGTCTGAATAAATGGCAACTTCAATACTCGACCACAGAACTCAAAAATCTGGGGCCAAAAGGGGTCCACAGGTTTGTTTCCTACCAGGAAATATTTGATTTTTGTAGAACATGGTCCAAACCAGCATCAGAGAGAAATGTACGAGTGATACAAAGTCATTTCCCAAGGAATTTTTTTGGGTCCTGCTAAGAAGAGATAACCCATTTATTCTCAGTGTGAAAACAATTTTCTGCTCTGGATTTGGGTCCCACAAGATCATATAGGAAATGTGACCATCACTAGCATGAGGCAGCAGTGCTAATCACAGAACAGAAACTGATTCTTCCTCAGACCACATAGACAGGACAGGCTGATGGCACTGTACTTCCATCACAGAGGAAATAAATGTTAATGGATACACTTTGGCCAACGAGGGGAAAAACTCAATTAAAATGGGGACAATTTATTTATCTGTAGGGAAATTTTCTCGTATCCCTAGAGTTCCTTTTTCCATTATAGATTCAAACTTAATTTTAAAAAATGAATCAATGACAATAGTGATGCTGGTGGTATGTGGCTCCTTCCCAAGTGTGGCAGGTGAGTCACTGTGATCCACAAGGACCCTCCTGCTGCCTTGGTTTCAGAGGCTGAGCTGTTCTGCATTTGTGCCTCTCTAAGTAGGATGCTGTAGCTGCTGCTTCTGATAATTATTGTCACTTGCAAATAGACCGTGCTTTGAGTGTCACGCGACCTGTCCACAAAGATATGTGGAATGCTTCCGGTTCTGGTGTGACCCATCTTAGGGTTGCATGCAGAGGAGGGACAAGGAAGATGTGAGTGCAGTCCTGAGAGCTGTGTTCCCTGAAGGTCCCTGTCACAAACACAGGCACACTCAGATCTCTCCCGGATGGTATCCCCAGTCCTGTCCAGACTCCTCAAGGGCAACCAAGACCCTTCATGATCCTGTAATGGGCTTATAATGGATTGGAGGAAGATTTCATTGAATGGAACTTGAAAAGACTGACATTGCCCTGAATTTTGAAACACTTGTCATAAAATCATACCCCTGAATATGGAACTATTTAGTGAGCTTTTTTTTTCCTAGTGAGCTTTTTAGTTCCCTACATGCAGTGTGTGTCTTTGAAGTTTTGTCGTGTTTTCAGCAATAAAAAAAATTAAGTAACTTTGTTTACCCTGTGATTGTGTTGCCAAACATCTCTAAGAATTCTATTTTATTTCTATATTGTAGTATATATTTTATTTATGTAGTATAATATGACCATTTAGAGAACAATAACTTACAGTTATATGCCATTTTTCCAACAGAATTGAAAGTGTTTTAAGTTTACTTTTTCCAAGTGCCCAATAAGGTTTGCGATAATAAAGGAGAATAATTTGTGAATCAGGGAGTAATTAATACTAATGAAATTTATTGACAATCATTGGCTTTTCTCCATTTATAACAATCTTTTTTATTAACTAATGGATTCTAATAACATTACTCAATGGATGAAAAACGTGCCTGTGTTATATCTATGCCAGACAATAGGGGAGAAGTTCTTGGTTTAGCTCCTAAAATCTAGGTTTACTGTGCTCAGTGGGAAAGAGATTATTCCAAAGCTCTATCTGAACATCTCCAACCTGACGGGGAAGTAGTTACAATCCTAAGGCTTGCATTTCCTTAAGACAAACTTCAATGGCTCCAAAGATCTCAAAACTTGTACATATCTAGAAATCTGAGCTTAGGGTAGGATTTTAATGCCTAAAAACTCTTATTCTCCAATATTATCATACACTAGTGGGGCCAGCTGTTACTATGTATGATTCACTCTGTTTGTGTCTATTATTGGATGCCTGGTTCAGGGGAGGCCTTGTGTGAGGACCTGCTGGTACAGGGTGAACCAACCCAGACCCTGCCCTCAGGGAAGATGCAGTTGAATAAGATGAGTTGAGTGAAGAGTATTTGTCCTTCACCCTGGTGGGCTGGTACAGGGTCAGTACAGGCTTCAAAGGCTCATGGACCCTCATTCTGAGTCTTGGAAGCATGTGCTTTTATTACTTTCATTTTACAGATTAAAATACAGGAAGGTGCAGAAGGGCTGTGTGATTTTTCAGCATCGCAGAACCAAGTGGCAAAATCAAACGTCATTGCTAAGCAGCTGAACTTCTAACCACCTCCAATACCCCAGGAGGTGGCAAGTTCCAACATTCCCATCTAGCCAATCCTGGTGTTGAGAATAGACACTTGGATTTGTGCAGTGGGCAGGACTGCAGCCTGTGGAACTCAGATGTTGTCCAGAAAGCAGTGCTGGAATTCCTGCACTTTGTCAAGCATGCCTAGTACTTGTTCATACACTCACCTCCTGGAACAACCTTCACCACTTTCTCCCAAGTACCAGTTGACTTCTCTTCTTTTGTGTCTAAAGACCCTTCATTCCTACCATGAGGATGCATTGTATATGTGCAGAGCTAAGACTCTGTGTTCCAGTTCAAGAGCCGGTTGGATTACTTGGGCCATTTTGTGCACCAACCTACTTGATGAGCACAGGCTTGATGGGCCTGAAATGGGAAGTGTGTCTCAGTCACCCCATAACTCTGGCCCTGTGCACATCTTGTCCAACAAGATGTGCAATTCCATCAATGTCTTTTCTGTACCCCCAAATATAACCAACCCATTGTCTACCACTCACAGAGAAATTCTAAACCCTTCCAACACCGGAGGATAAGGGAGAATCTATGTGGTACTACTCAAAGATGTCTGCAGCTGTCTGAGGGAGTTTCAGGAGTAATTTTACCCAGATGGACTCTGAGGCTGATTGGAATCTTATGCTTACCTAAGAGATTTCTCCCTGCATCACAACTGTGATATATTATGTGTCCAAGTCATGTATCACTTAGGGTTGTACCAGAACCAGAACCAATATGCTATCTAGAAATTATAATTCTAGAAATTGTATCTATTATATCTGTTTATCTATAGCATGAGAGAGAGAAAGAGTGTGCTCTAAAGAAAGAAAGAGGGTAAGAGAGGTTTGTTCCAGGGACCTGGCTTATATAATTATGGGCTGAGCAGTCTGACATCCAGGGCATGGGGGAGTGGGCTGGGAGCTGCTGGGTGGGAGCTGAAGCTACAATCCACGGGTGGAATTTCCTCTTCTTCAGGGAAACCCCAGTTTTGTTTTTAAAGCCTTCCAATGAATTGGATCAAGCCTGGCCACTTAGGGCAGGGGATAATCTCTTTTAATTAAATACCTACAGTAGTGCCCTTTATCTACAGGAGGGTATGACCCAAGGTCCTTGGTGGATGCCTGAACCTGCAAGTAGTGCTGAACAACATATAGTCTATGGTTTTTCGATGTGATAACCTAGAGCGCTGCCAAGTGACCTGTGTGGGCAGCATACACAGGTAGGATAGAACCAGATGGCAAGAGATTTCACGATGCTACTCAAAGCAGCATGGGACTTACAGCTTGCAAGATGCTTATTTCTGAAATTTTGCATTTAATATTTTCAAACCACATTGGACTGCAGGTAACTGAAAGGATAGAAAGAAAAACCTTGGATAAGCAAAACCTCAGTTAAGGTTAGCAATGTCCACCATATCACTTCTCAGCACTGCCTAGAGAAGTGTTTGATTGAATAACTGGGTACTATACTCTAGTGAAAATTGACAGTTGCATCACCATGAAAGGTTTTTTTTTTTTTTTTTTTTTTTAAATTAAATCATAGCTGTGTACATTAATGCAATCATGGGGTACAATGTGCTGGTTTTATATACAATTTGAAATATTTTCATCAAACTGGTTAACATAGCCTTTATGGCACATTTTCTTAGTTACTGTGTTAAGACATTTATATTTTGC
>CAUYON010121666.1:0-86449 GCA_963573935.1 Arctocebus calabarensis
ACCTTGAGATATCATCTAACTCCAGTAAGATTAGCCCACATGATGAAATCCCAAAACCAGAGATGTTGGCGTGGATGTGGAGAAAAGGGAACACTTCTACATTGCTGGTGGGAATGTAAACTAATACATCCATTTTGGAAAAATGTTTGGAGAATACACTTTTAAATATATTAAGGGGATAGGGCTCATGTTAAATATTCTAACCAAAACACCTTACAAAAGAACCAAAGGAACTTTTTGGAGGTGAAGGATACATTGATTGTGATGATAGTAAAGGGTATATGTGAATATATGTACAATTTCATCAGAATGTAAATAATAAATAAGTGTAATTTTTATGTATATAAATTGTACCTCAATTAAGCTTTTCTTAGAGAAAGAAATAAGAAAACTTCTATGCCACTGTATGAAAAATATCTTTTCAAAACTTTGCAAGGGGGTGCAATTGAAAAAGTAATTTCTAGGTAGAGAAAGAGTATAGAAACTCCAAAATTCAAATGGGGCTTGTATCATAGCCACAAAGGATTAAGACCCAGGGGTGTTGTTGTTCAAAGTCAAATTATAATCCATGAGATAAACCCAATCCACTACTTGTTTTGGATGGCCCACAAGCTAAGAAAGGTTTCTACATATTAAATGTTTGGAGGCAGGGAAGTAAGTAAAAAACTGTATTTCATGACATGTGAAAATGGTATGAATATAAATTTCAGTATCCATATAGTCATAATGGAATGCACAGATGCCCATTCATCTCCATATTATGTAGGGCTGACCTCACACACTGGATTGAGAGAGTTGAATAGTTGCAACAGAAACTCTGGGGTCAGCAAAGCCTAAAATCTTTGTTGTGTGGTGCTTTTCAGAAAAAGTTTTCCAGATTCTGATCTTTTTGACTAAAGTCCTTCCCTGTAGGTGCCTATTTCTTGGTCATTAGACCATGGATACTATAACAAACATTTCTAATGTCTCTGGTAGAAGGTTATTTCTCTTAATCCTCCCATTTAGTTGATGAAATTGGAGCTCACAAAAGTACTTTATTGGGGTGGCAAATGGCAAGCACTGCACTGTCCCTGGAGAGCAGACATCCATAGCCACCACATTGTGCATATTCCTCACAAACCCACACAGCAACCTGCTGGTCAAAATAAGCCTTTTCCTTCCCGGCAGTTGCTGGTCCCATGGACACTCCAGTGTCATCCCCAGTCTCTCTGTGAGCATGCATTCTGTGTTCATGTCCCTTGCCATAAACACGGGTGTACCTCTGAGGTGACGGCAAGCCTGGTGGCAATCTGAAGGTTATGAATCAAGCAGCCAGGCTGAAAGGTCAGCTGACTTGGGAGTGCCACTGGATTTGCTGATTACTCGAATGACTGACTTTGCACAAGGTAAAATAAGGCTCTTTCAGCAAACAACAGAGAATTGAAAAACAGATCAATGGAAGCAGCTCTGGTTCATTTCCAGCAACTTTATCGGATGCAGTTACTAGAGGCTAAACAATGCATTTAAGCTCTGAGCTGGGCCTCCCCATTTCGCTAAAGCTGTATTTAAGAGGACATTCCCTGTTAAGCATGTGAACACAGACTCTTAAGTAGAAAGAAGGTCTTTACTTTCTTTTATTTTCCTTTTTTAAAAAAACCTCTGCAGCTTTGGGGTTTGGAGAAATTTCTAGGCAAAATGTTTTATCTTTCCTTTCCTTTGGCTATTAGCTCTGTTGATGGAACAATGAATCAGAGATTTATGCCAATTAGAACTGAATCTAAAAAGGGAGTCAGCAAAGTAGTTGGCTCTGGCCAGTTTGCTAAAGGCATCTCCAGCCTTCCCACCGCCCACCCCCCTCCCTGCCAGCCTGGGATGTTCCTGCTCCTCTGTGCTTGTCACGCTGTGGTGCCCACCGCGAATTCTCTTCTCTCTGGTATTTAATGGCAACCAAAATTTGTCCCATACTTTACCACTTGTTCCTTTTTTTTTCATATCCATCATATTTTTTTCCAAACAGTTTGTGAATTAAAATTCAGGACTAGGTTTGAAATTCAGGACAGTGATTTGGTATCTGGTATCACAGAGGCTACTCCTCCATACTTAGGGAACAACTCACATCCTGCCACTCTTTCCCCACACAGCTTGATAGTCCTTTAGTAAGCAAACCCTAAGACAATCCTTATACCTTTCCTCAATTTTAGTTCTGAGCCTTCAGTCTGAAATTCACATCTGTCAGTCCTATTTTGCCTCTTTCTCAACACATTAGCTCAACACTTCATTTCTCTAAACCTCAGTGTCCTCATCTGCTCAAGGATAATACTTTCTACCTTTCAGGATTGCTGGGAGATTTCAACAAAATTAAGTTAGAGGAAGTGCTCAGTGTGATACCATGCACACAAACAAGAAACGTGTTGAATAGATACAAGTTGTTTGAACCTCCAGATCAGACTGAATACTCTTTAGAGATTTTTGTCTTTTGCTTTTGATTTGCTTTGCTGTGTTTTGTTTTGTTTTGCCATTCTCTCCTGGTAGGAAGTTTCTACTTTCTTCCAGGGAAGCTGTGTGTCTTCCTTTTGGGAATTTTTTTTTTTTCTAGGAAGTTGCCAGCTTTTCCCTGGCCCCTGTACGAGGTCAGCTAAATCACAAACAATTGGTTCAAACATTTCATATAAGGATAGAATATCAAATGTAGCTTTGAGGATGCAGGAAAGCAGGGTTTTCTCATCTGATTCCACATTTGAGAAAAACTCTTCTTATAGTGCTAATTTGGGGGCAAACAATATTTCAAGGACCAGCAGATGAAAGAGGCACAAGTGAGGACACAGGCACAGGCATCTCACTGAGTGCAGAGCCACTGCCTGAGACTGCAATAGGTCCCCCAGCTTGTCAATCACCCAGCCCAGCTGCAGCTTTCAGTAATGAGAACCAGGACGTTTCACTGTGAATGAGGTTAGACCAGATGGCTCTTGTCAAGGTCAACACGGAGATGTTGAAAAAAATAAAAATGCAGTAGAAAAAAAGCAATAAAATAAGCAAATTGCAGGCTTCTAAGCTGGGGGCTCTTGTCTATACAAATCCCCTTGGGGAATAACAGTGTGAGAACCCTCGATGCTCCTGGAGCTCTGGCTTCTGGCAGAAGTGGAACCTGAGCATATTCTGGTGGAAAGTAGAAAGAATCAGAAGTCATTCCCAGTAAGCTCCTTCTTCCCTGGCTGCCCTTTGTGCTCACATGCCCGCCCGCCCTATGCTTTATAACACCACGTATACACCTCCACAGAAAGATAAAGCTCTCATTCCCACTAAACCCCATCCCCCATAGTCAGCAACTACTGGATTCTGATTGCTGCATTTCCAATACTCTTGGGAACTGTTATCAACTTTCTACAATGGTAGAGCCAGAGAACTAACAACAATGACAACCAAGGTAAGATTCTTGGTGTTCACTTATTAATTTAACAATTCATTCATCTAATACATAAACATGGTTAATTTCTTCGTGTTAGCCCGAGCCTGGTGTATAGATGGCACTCAAAGGTTAAGATGCACAAAGGTCCTCTCTCATGAGAAATTGAACTTGTGTGTATACACTCATGAGCCTGTGATATCCATCTGTCTTCCAAGTGGATGAAGGTGGAGGTGAAACATATTAAGCAACTAACTAATTTTTGTTAATATTTATTATCTAAATTTCTGTGAAGGAAAAAAACATGTGTAGGGCCAAGACAATACATAGTGTGGCAGGACTCAACCTGATCTTCTGGGCCAAAGGGTCAGCTCTCAGATCTGATACTTAAGCTGAGATCTGAGCATACTTAGAAGTTTCGCCACTCAAACAGGGAGGAAGAGCATATTGCAGGCAGATACAAAGATGAAGACACTGGGACAGGAAGGCACTGGTGCCATAAAGAAGTGGAGGTCAGATCCTGGAGACTAGAGACAAAGACCCCACCACGTGGTCTGTACAGGTACTTGTAGGCCTTTGAAAGAATCTGGCTGTATCTGAAAGCTCCAAGAATTCTGAAAAAAGGAGTGACTTGACCAGATTTTCAATTTCCATAAAACCTCACTCTAGACATAAGTCAAATTCCTAAACATGACCAAAAAATCCTTCACAGTCTCATCTCCTCAGTACCTAGCCACACTTGCGGTTCTCGCCTTTGTTTGCATTCTTTCCTTGACCTTGAAATCATTTATTCAACTAATAATTACAGACTTTTTCCTATGTCCCAATCCCCTTTTAGACACTGGGTTCCTACTAGTGAATAAGATTGTTAAAAATCTCTGTTTTCTTAGGACATGTATTTCAAGGTCTATTTGGTTTTCCCTTGGAGGTGTGAAGTCTTCTCTTCCCTCTGCTCTCCTCCTCATGAGCAGGTGTGAAGTCTTCTCTTCCCTCTGCTCTCCTCCTAGCTATGAGGACACCTTCATGATTAGCACATCATCACTTACCCCCACCATTTTGTCCTGAAAACTCGACAAAGGGAAAGAATTGCATTTACTTTTTTAATACCTCCTATGACCTAACAGTGTCTGATACATAGTACAAGCACTTTAAATGCTTTCAAATAAATTAACTATCAAATATAAAAATTTCCTAAGTCAAGGTGACAAGATGTGGTGATAGAACATCAGTGTGACCCTTTTTTCTGTCTGACCATAGCTGAGCAAAAGACAGAATGAAGGTGAATAGACAGGAGAAGGGCACACAATTCAAACGGCCTACTCCAGTTGGATGGCAGGGCTAGACATTCTTATCCCAGTTGGGCACCTTTTCTTTGCAGTTCTTGAGGAATTTATAAAATTTGTTTAACATGCTGCTTAAATCCTTTCCATCGCTATTCCACAGGGAAAAACACTGGTTGGCTTGGTTTTAAAGCCCTTTTCAAATCTAGAATGGACACGGAAATCACCTCTTGGCACTCCTTTCGGGGCCTGCTTTTCCATTTATCTGAAGAGTCCTGACAAAACCTATATTCCTTTCATATAAGAGAAACTGAATTTAACAAAAAGCTAAAACAGGTCACCAAATTCTTTATAGTTGTCTTGACAAATGCTTCCAAACCATCTTAATTTTATGAAAAGACAAATGCCTCTTCTCTCCCAAGGTCCCCTATAAGAAAATAAATATGTTCTGTTCTTTAAAGTATCTTAATATGCAAGATAGAGGAGGTAACGAAGCTCTGCTGAGCTCTTGTGAAGTCTTAGTAGGGAGGAAAGAAAAGCAGAAATGCTATCTCATCTTTTCAGTAAATGGTTTGGCCCTGAGGTCAATCTCCCTCATATCTATGTGACCAGTTAAACTGCATCTGAAACTGAGAAAAAAAATTATTACCATTTAAGATTAGATGAACAAAGTATTTAAACTATGGCCTTACACTTTCTAGGGAATAGCAGGTCATATGCAGATTGGTGTACACAGGGTATTGGTCTAAGTAATGGCCAACAGAAGATGCAATGAGTCAAAGCAGGGCTCATACAAGAGAATGCAGGTTTAATTCTCAGGTTAAACCTGAGATACGTCAGGTTATGAAGCAAGGGAAAAACAAAATTAAAAAAAGGTATTTTCTTTGGTACAGAAACACTGAACGGCTGACTTTAAAACCATTCGTCAAGATTCTGGGGCCATGGCAGATTTGGATGTGATGAGCAGACACATCAGGCTTGAATTTACAGGGCAGTAGATTCCACAACCTTCCTCATAGGTGTACCTTTGCCTAATAGAATTTAGAAGTCAAAACTTATAAGTCTAACTTACTAGAATTTCGAAGTCTCTTTGATGGCCACATCAAACTAGGGGAGTAGAAACTTTTTCTTTTCTATGTAATAATTAAGTAAAGAATGGGAAATAATTGAGAAAGTCAGCTCATGGCCAGACAGCCTCATGAAAGAGGTGACTATTCCTAGCTGTCCATTCACTTTCTGAAATTGATAAGAAAATTTGGAATCTCTTGGCAGAGCATTCTGGGTTACATGGCAGAGTCATTTACGTACCATATTTATGTAATGTAATTGTATTTATATAATGTTATGCAATATATGCAAACTCCATGAGAGGAGGAGTTACTTTCTGATTTGTTCATCTTGAAGAATATCTGACACATAGCAGATACCATTAATATATATATACAAAGATACATGCATATCTCTGCATATATACATGTATCTATACACATGTATACTTGTACGTGTGTATATATATGTATCATACACACACACTATACATATATATTCATAGATTTAGCAAGTCACTTGTATTTTAGAATTAAAAGTTATGTTGCCATACTGCCTTTGAACATCTAGGACTTTTGCTGATGCTACATATTGTTGTTAGGTATCCACCAGTGACAAACTTTAGACTCTCAGCATTAACAGGATCTTATACCTTAAGTACTGCATATGGTTCATAAAGTTAAACTTGACTACAATGTTATTAACCGTTAATTAATGGAGTGATTTGACAGATTAACAATTAGGCCTATTTTGCTATCATGAGAAGTTTAATCAGACATTTATGTGGTCAGATACTTCTGTTTGGGGGTAGAGACTCTAGGAGAGTGAAAGAAATTATTGGACAAAACTCAGATCACAGCCTTACTTTCTGAGCAACAAATTCTACAGGAAATCCTTGCTCATATTTTATAATAGAACTGCCCAGAAAAGCACTACTACAATAAGAGTTCACATGTAAGGACAGAAGCTACCAATGTGAGGTACCCTTTGGGTAGCATTTCCTCATAGAGTTTGAAACATTGTCTTTCAGTTTCTGACCACAGACTGCTGGGATCTGGTTCAGTGTCTACACATAGTAGATGCTTAAAAATGAGTATTGACTCTTAAAAAGACACAGTCCACTGCTCTCTGAATTAGAGAGAAAATTTCACTTACAATTTGAAAAATTCAGAGGGAATTAAAGAAGAGAATTTAAAATCACTCTTTATGGCACCTGTTCCAAATGACCTTAAAGATATTCTGTACAGTGTCTTTAATTTCCTGTTATGAACATTTTTCACTAATAAGACACTGGAAATCCTACAGATTCTTTTTTAAGGACCTATACAAATCTTGTAGACATGGGGCCTTACAAAGCCCTCCTTTGAGGTGCTTTTGTTGAATGTCTAAAGAGGGAAAGATTTTTGGCATTTCAACATTTTAAAAAGAAGCAGAAGGAGCATATTCAATTTTATAAGTGAAGAAATGAAGATTGAGCAAGGCTAGCTACTGGACAGGCATTCCATAGCTGCAAGGATGTACAGAATCCCAGCTTCAGTTCTGGTGCCCTAACCCTGAGATGTGAGATTAGCCCATTGTTTTATGCATTTGTTCCTCACTTCCTGCACCATCACCTATTGGTAATCATGGCTGAGACTTTTCTGTCCCTCTGAAAGTGCAGAGGAGAGGCTGGTCAACACTGGATGTAAGGATGGAAGTGGGAGGGTAATTATGTCAAAAGGGCCAAGTCTGGGGCCAGATGAAAATATTTGATCAAAACTACATGACCGCAATAATAAAAGATTGTTTTCCATCACTGTTCATTCTGTGAAAATGTTACAGCATAGGAGTAGCCATTTGCCTCCATGTTCGCCCCTCCTGAAAGTCTAGCAGTCCTGGGGAAAGACTGATTTAAAATATAAAGAAATCTATGAGCATGAAAGTTTAAAGAAAAAGAGTGTCCCTTAGAGTAGGAATATCACCCCTTAATCCCAAACCAGCCCAGATAAATACCATGAGTCCTTCTATGCCAACCCCACAGTACAGCAAACATCCCTTGGTTTTATCCAGCAAGACTCTATTCTGTCCAGCTGGGAGTTAAGATGTGAGGTGTTCCCATCAATCGGGCAGTACAAGGCTGGTCAAGGATTATCACTGCCTCCCACTCCTGTACACACACAAATACAGGTGCTCAACTACTAAGGGATTGGAATTTTTAGAAAACAGTGTCAAATTATTATTATTTTCTTTAATATTGAGAAAGTTCTTTGAGATTTTTACAGTTTTAAGAGCTACATTACAATCAATCATTTGCAATAGAAATGGATACAGAGAACTGCACATGTGAGAGACAGAGACAAAAAGACCGAGACTTTAAGAGTTTTCGTAAAATATTTCCTTATTTCAGTAAATTGGCTGTTTTACTCCCTCCTGGCCCCTTGCTTCTTACTAGACTGATTTGGAAAGAGAGAAAACACATCCAAAAACTTCAGTGTTCTGTTTTCTTAAGTTATGGATTATTGGGTATTTGTTACAATCTTTAAATTCCATTAGAAACCTTGATAGTTCAATTACGACTCCAGCCTCTCTACTCCTGTCAGTAGCTTTTGGAGTTGGTAGGTGCGAATATAAACATTTCCATTTTACAGATGAGGAAACCTTAGCCCAGAGATTTAAATGCTTCAGTGGTGAAAAGTGAGTCCCTGGTGAAAATCCCACAGCTGAGGAGAAGTAGAACCAAGGTCTCCAGTCTCCTGTCTAGAGAGCTAAGGAAGGAAGTACTCACGTCATGATGTGGGTCTCCACTCCTGCCTCCACCAGAGCCCCATCAACAAAGAGAGGAACCGAAGTGAAACTGTACTTGTCCCAGGAGTGGCCCTCGTCAAAACTCACCCTGGGTCAGAAACAAGTAATGGAAAAGATGGTTGAAAACATAGCCACACTCCTTTGCAACCATTTTTCAGGTTATTAATTTTCTCTGTATCTCACTTTCTGGCAGTTCAGATTATCAATAGGCATTAATCTTCAACATCTCCCCATATTATTATGAGATTTGATCAAAACTGTATTTCCCAGGCCAGGCAGAGACAGTAACAGAACAGCAGACATATTTCAACACATTAGAATCCAAGAAACGACCCAAGCAGGAGGACTTAGCGGATGGAGAGTCACATTTCAAGTACTCAAAATAGAACCTGAGGTTCAATTTACAGCACAATCAATTCAGCCCTTGGAGTTTCTGGCGCAGAAATATTGAGTAGTGCGAGTGTACCCTATGGGAAGGGAGATGTGTGTCTTTCAGATCCAACCTTACAAAAAGCAATTTACTATTTGTTCAGAATGGATGCTAAGATCACTTTCCCTCCCTAATGCCACTTTAAGGGGCTTTTAGGGATGCCCATTAAGTGTCTGAGATGTTCTGCACAAAACTGTTCCATCCTTTGTCCAGTGGTAAGAGGATGGTCTGGCCTTTGGTAGACACAGAACTTGAACCTCTTTAAAGAAATGCTATTAGTGGAGGAGACTGCAGCAATTCTAAGTACTTACTGCCTTCCCTTTCTTGATATTGCCAAGTACCTGTCTGCTCCTTGATTTAACCTTGGGGCTTAGTCTAAAGATCACTTTTCTGAGCACCCCTTCTTCCCCAGCATGGTGTTAGTTTCTTTGTCCTCTGTGATCCTTTTCCTTATGGCTCTAAATTCTTTTCTAACTCTACAATTCAGGGTTAGGAATCCCTCCTATATGTTCCTGCAATGCCCAGGCCTTTTCCTATCACAGTACTGAGTGATGATTTCTTAACTGATCTTAAATATCTCCATTCATTCATGTAAGCATGAAAGAGGTAAAGTCTCCATCTTCTTTTAAGACTGCATAATATTCTTCTTAGCAAAGTATCTCAAGAATGGAAGAAAAAGTATCCAATGTACTCAGCCCTATTATGAAATGAATTTATAAGCACCCACACTTCTATATGAAAGCTGTAACCCAACTATAGCCCAAGATGAAGGGGAAAAGGGTAAGGGAAAGATGGGTGGAGGGAGGGTAATTGGTGGGACCACATCTATGGTGCATTTTACAGGGTAGAGGTTAAATCTACTAAGGGTAGAATATAAATGTCTTAACACAATAACCAAGAAAATGCGGTGAAGGCTATGTTAACCAGTTTGATGAAAGTATTTCAAATTGTATATAAAACCAGCACATTGTACCCCATAATTGTATTAATGTACACAGCTATGATTAAAAAAAAAAAAAACCTCACTGTATCCTTGTGAACAAAATGGAGAAATATGAATGACTATGGTGAAAAAAATATATATCTCCAATCAAGATTATAAGCCCTGGGAGTTTAGGGATCATGTATGTTTTATTCATTGAATGACCCCTTCATACCACATATATATTTTAATTATGATGCTTTATTACCATAAAAGAAAATATGTCTAACTGACACTTAAATGTAAATTTTGGGAAGTCAAAGACTCTATCAATTTTTGTGTTCCTAGGACTTAGCAGGATACCTGGCACATAGTTGATGCTCTACAAATGCCAAATGAATAAATGAATAAAAGTAAGGAATGATGAAGGCCTTCTTTTTAATCTATCTAATCATTTTCCCAAGCATGAAAAATTCTGGCACCTACATGCTGTGTGGATCACTGTCTCATTCCTAGCCAGATACTCAGTCCATTCTCTACTCACTTATTTCTCATTTCTCTCTCTCTCTTTCCTCTCTCTCTTTCTTTATTTTCCTCTATTTCCCAATATACTAATTAAAACAATGATAATGTCAGTCTGAGCTATACCAGTCTCTCAGAAAAAAATCTTTGTTTTTACAGTATATCTAGATCCATGTCCACAAATGAAAAACAGTCTGTCTCAAAAGGATTTATGAGTTCCTAATTTGTCAGTCTCTGTGTTAAATTTTAAGGACTTGATTATTCCAAACATTTAAAAAGAAAAAAAAAAAAAACAATCTGATACAGATTGTTCATTGCAGCTCAGTTCATAATTGCCAAGTCATGGAAGAAGCCCAAGTGTCCATAAACCCATGAATAGATTAATAAATTGTGGTATATGTTAATAATGAAATACTATGCAGCATTTAAAAAAATGGAGAATTTACCTCTTTTATGTTTACACGGATGAAGCTGGAAAATATTCTTCTTAGTAAAGTATCTCAGTAATGGAAAAAATATATATCCAATGTACTCTTTACTACTGTGAAACCAATTTATAATCACTCACACTTGCATATGAAAAATGAAACACAGCCGTAGCCTAGGCTGAAGGAGGAAAGGAGCCTAGAATGAAGGAAGGGAGGGAGGTGGGTTGATAGGGAGGGGTTAGTAGGGGGCCACATCTATGGAGCATACTACAAGTACAAGTTAAATCTATCAGACGTAGAACACAAATGCCTTAATGCTGTAATTGGGTAAATGAGGTGAAGGCTATGTTGATTAGTAGGATGTAAGCACTCTAATTTGTACAAATAAACAATACACTGAATCCCATAATGGCATAAATGTATTCATGATCTATGTACAAATGACTTAATTAAAAAAAAAAAAGGAAAAAAAAATGAGCAGAAAGCTAAATAATCATTTAAACTTGCCCTAAAAAAAAAGTTGGGCAGATCTGAACTGCTTTACACTGAAAAGGATTTCTTATTTATAAAGTGAAAACAGAAGGATGATTGGGAATGGACTTTACTTTTCTTGCCATGCACCCCATTGGTTCCTCGGATAATCATAGCTGTTTCGGAATATGCCATGGCTACTAATGAGTTAACTCTGTCTGATAAGGCCAGGAGGTAGTTTGATTTTTTTTGTTTGTTTATTTATTTGTTTTGGTGACTTTGGACAAATTGGTTATTATCTTAATAGATAGACGGCAGAGTGAGTGTAAGGCCTCTCTTTGTCTCATTCTCAAAATTTCATTACTGATAAAGGTCAGTTACCATTAGAACAGCAAATTGCAGTGAGTGGCACCAACATCCCAGGGAAGGAAGAGCCTTCAGACCACTATTATAATTAACAAGATGCGGGATAGACATCTTTAGTTTATAAAATGAAGAGAAGACCCCACAGAGAAAATGATCAGGGACCGTCCCATTGCAGCTTTCCAGTATCAAGATGGATCCTCTAAGGCAAAGCTAAGCCCAGATGGAGAGAGAAATCATGGAAGATCAAGGAGCTTCTGTATTAAACGAGTTCATATGGAAGGAGATGAATCATCACTAAAGCATAGGATGAGCAAATGCCCAAAAGAAAGATGAGAAACGCTGAGGTCCAGGGAGAAAATTTAGCATATCTAATAGCCAAAGTCCAGGGATGCCGTAAATAAGTATAAACAAGTGGACAGGACTGCAGAGCTGGGGTGATCATAGAACCCTACTGTCTAATGCCTGATTATCTCAGGCTGAGGCAGTTATTATAATAAGATATTAAGAACAAAACAAAACTCAGGTCCCTAAAGAAACTTTAAAAAATGTAACATTAGAAAACATAATCTCTTTTTTACCACATATTTGAATCTGGATGGCCTGCTATTTGTGACAGCTATTTTTTTGGATGAGTAGGAGTTTTAAAATGTTTTGAGGCTTTATATTCTATGTTGAATTCTATATTGGATGGCATGCCCAAGGGATCCGCCTTCTTTCTCCCAGGCCAATAGCTCACCAGTAATGCTCAAAACAAAGGAGTTGTGCATTCCTTATTAGCTCAACTGGTGAAACCAAAATCAGTGGATGGTCAATATTCAGGGAGCCAGGGGCGAAACTCCAGCTGACCTCCACACAGTGATAATATAGGACTACAGAATCAAAATAAAATAAATTGTGTTCTGCAAATGGATACTGATGACTACTATATGCCTGATCTGGCAGGGACCTCAGTCCTAGGGATACAGAAGTAAACAAGAAAGAAATCAGAAAAATCAGAAATGAGGCCTTTGTTTCCAGTTAAAATAGGAGCGATAATGTCTTTAAGCTTCTAAAAGTACTTTTACTTCTCTGTAGCAAATAGACTGTCAGGACTCAAAGTAGATGAAAAGATACCATTTGAGGTGGGGAATAGGTGGTAATTTAGGAGACAAAGTGAAAATTGGGGCTTAGATAAAGTTTTATAGTAGTGAAGACAGAAAGAGATGGAGACTTGGGCTTCTTCCGTGACTTGGCTATTATGAATTGAGCTGCACTGAACAATCTGGTGCAAATATCTTTGTTGTAAAGTGATTTTTGGTCTTTTGGATATACACCTAGTAGAGGAATTGCAGGATCAAATGGCAAGTCTACTTTTAGATCCCTGAGTATTCTCCATACTTCTTTCCAAAAGGGATGTATTAGAGTTAGAAGGTATCTCAAAGAGGTTTTGATTTGCATTTCTCTGATAATTAAAGATGATGAGCATTTTTTCATATGCCTGTAGACCATACACCTGTCTTCTTCAGAGAAGCTTCTGTTCAAGTCTCTTGCCCATCATGAAATGGGATCACTTGTTCTTTTCTCATTAATAAGTTTGAGTCCTCTGTGGATTCTGGTTATGAGACCTTTGTCAGAAAAGTAACCTACAAATATCCTCTCCCATTCTGAGGGCAGTCTACTTGCTTTACTTACTGTGTTCTTGGCACTGCAGAAGCTTTTTAGTTTGATCAGATCCCAGTAATGTATTTTTGATATTGCTTCAATTGCCCTGGGGGGTCCTCCTCATAAGGTTTTCTCCCAGGCCAATTTCTTCAAGTGTTTCCCCTGCACTCTCTCCAAGAATATTTATGGTTTCATGTCTTAAGTTTAAGTTTTTGATCCAGTGACAGTCAATTTTTGTTAGAGGTGAAAGGTGTGGGTCCAGTTTCAGTCCTCTACAAGTTGCCAGCCAATTTAACACAGCACCATTAGTTAAATAGGGAGTCTTTCCCCTATTTATATATTTTGATAGGCTTATCAAAGATCAAATGACAATAAGTATCTGGATTCATCTCTTGGTTCTCAATTCTGTTCCACACATGTACTTCTCTATTTTTGTGCCAGTACCATGCTGTTTTGATCACTATAGATTTATAGTATAGTCTGAAGTCTGGTAGTGTACTACAGATGTTGGCGTGGATGTGGAGAAAAGGGAACACTTCTGTACTGCTGGTGGGAATACAATCTAATACGTTCCTTTTGGAAAGAAGTTTGGAGAACACTCAGGGATCTAAAAATAGACCTACCATTCAATCCTGCAATTCCTCTACTAGGGGTATATCCAAAAGACCAAAATCACTTTGTGAAAAAGATATTTACACCAGATTATTCATTGCAGCTCAATTCCTAATAGCCAAGTCATGGAAAAAGCCCATGTGCCCATCGACTCATGAATGGATTAATAAATTTTGGTATATGTATACCATGGAATACTATGCAGCCTTAAAAAAAGATAGAGACTTTATCTCTTTTATGTTTACATGGATAGACCTGGAACATATTTTCCTAAGTAAAGTATCTCAAGAATGGAAGAAAAAGTATCCAATGTACTCAGTACTTCTATGAAACCAATTTATATTTACTCACACTTTGTTATGAAAGATATATCACAAGTATAGCCCAGGATGAAAGAGAAAAATGGAGCAGGAATGGAGGGAAGGAGGGAGATTAGATAGAAGGAGGGTAAACAGAGGGGCCACACCTATGGAGCATATTGCAAGGGTACAAGCCAAATCTATCAACTATAAGAACATAAATGTCTTAACACAATAATCAAGTAAATGAGGCAAAAGCTATATAATTAGTTTGATGTAAGCATTCCAAATTGTATAAAAAAATCAACACATTATACCACGTATGAATAAATGTATTCATGATCTATGTGTATATGACTTAATAAAAGAAAAAAAAAGGTTGTATTAGCTTGAGCTTGCACACCCACCAGCAGTGCAGAAGTTCCTTTTTCTCCAAATCCACACCAATATCTGTAGTTTTGGGATTTTATTATGGGAGCTACTCTTACTGGAGTTAGATGATATCTAAAAGTGGTTTTGATTGCATTTCTCTGATGATTAAAGATAATGAGCATTTTTTCATGTGTCTGTACGCCATGCACCTATCTTCAGAGAAGCTTCTGTTTAAGTCCCTTGTCCACAATGACATGGGATTACTCATTCTTGTTTTTATTATTAAGTTTGACTTCTCTATAAATTCTGGTTATCAAACGTTTGTCAGAAGCATAACCTGCAAATATCCTCTCCCATTCTGAGGGCTGTCTACTTGCTTTACTTACTGTGTTCTTGGCTGTGCAGAAGCTTTGAAAAAAAAAGATGGATGGAGCTGGAATATATCCTCCTTAGTAAAGTATCTCAAGAATGGAAAAAAAAATCCAATGTACTCAGTACTACTATGAAACTAATTTACCATCACTCACACATTCACATGAAGAATAGATCCCAACTATGGCCCAGGATAAGGTAGGGGGGAGGGATCAGACAGGAGGGGACAGGTCAGATCGAGGAAGGGTGACTGGTGGGATCACATCTATGATACAAGGGTAAATGTCAGATCTATTAAGTATAGAGTATAAACGTCTTAACACAATAATCAAGTAAACGAGATGAGGTATACATTAACCAGTGTGATGTAAGCGTTCCTAATTCTATATGAAATCAGGACATTATACCTCATAAATGCATTAATGTATACATGATATATGTTTTTATGATTTAATAAAAAAAGAGAGAGATGGAAAGATTCAAAATATTTTTAGAGGTGAAGTCAGATTCTCTGATACAATGTATACCAGTTTTACATGAGCAAAAGAAAAAAAGTCATGGAAAATATTGACTTTGGTGGGATTAAGTAATTGAGAGAGCTTTTTGTTTATCCATTTGTCTCTGTTTCATGTAAAAATTTAGATGCTTTTTGGACTTTCATATATGACATTATTAAGAATACTTATAGATAAATGGATCTGGATTTTGGATAATAATTAGGGATGTAAACTTGAAATCACTTATAAGGTAGTGCCAAAATACAGTAGAATTCTTACTACAGAAAGCAAGCAAACAAACAAAAAACTCCTGACCAACAGATAGAGAAAGAAGATTAGCTGATGAAATAAGTTCAAGCTAAAAAGGAAGTAGAATCGTTGCCAATCACAAGTTAAATATTTTCTACAATGACACCATTATGAGAGGTAATCTAGACAGTATGAGTGTAGTAGTGGTAGATTACCTCTCATAATAGTAGTATATAGTTGGTTGGCACTATGATACTCTGGTAAAGTGGGGTGACCCTTTGTGGTGTCACAAAATTGTCTGTTATACCAGGTGTGACCCCAGATTACATGACTTCTATGAACCTCTCCTACTCCATGTGTCTTGACTATGATATTAGGATGAGCTAAACTAAAATAAAAGGAGTAGAATCTTCCAAAAACAACCAGAGTCCCCAGAAGGGTCTATCATGGAAACAGAGTTACAATGGTCATTGAAAATCAATGTTCCTCCTTCTACACTTCATTTTATCCCAAATGCATGAGCTAATGACATTTTAGCCACCAGGACGTGGATGTTCTTCAAAATAGCACATACACATTTGCTCCTCAGAAGCATGTATTGGTTGGAAATATAGTTTTTAAATGAATGTTTCTCTGAACAAAATGCTAATGTCCACATAATTGTTTGTAGAAGAACAAAGAAACACAAAAGGCCAGGTGATGTTTTCTTTTCTGTTTCCAAGAACATCCCACTGAGAGACACTGACAGCTCTTTCAGGCTGAGCAAAGTCACACCCCAGCTACCTGCCCATTTGGTGCTTTGTCTATTGTGCATTTTCATTAGAGCTCTGAGTGCAGTGGGGGGTCCATGTTCATTGTGCTCTAATGCTGCTCAGGTACAAAGGTAATAGTGGATGGAGAGGTTACCTGCAATAGCACTTAGGTTCTGATCTATACGCATCCAAATGTGCATGGTCACAAACAGATGGCTTCATTTGTATGCTGTTTTGTCCTCAGACCTGTCTAGCTACCTATCATTTCAATTTGTAGGAAACAGCACGCTTTGTTAGCCTAGCTGAAGTTTCCCCAGCTTTTCAATTATGACTCCTATTTTCTCTAAAAGGCAATGTAGCTATTATTTAAATATGAGAGCCACTATAACCTTGTGTGAGAATGGGTGAGTTGGAATCTCTTCCTTTGCGAGGATGCATACACATGTATATACATCTGTACAAAAAATAACGTCAACCTGAGATCTACAACAGAAAATAACAACAAACCAACTACCTAACCATTCTTCCTACTAAAATTAGCTATTTGTTTACCTTGAAGATTGTGAGTTAATTAGAAGCTACTGGTGAAGCAAAGGCTGCCTTTTGGCTTCAAAATCTTACATCTCACAAGCAGGAGTCAAAATCAGTCAACAATTTCATAAGGAAACACTGATGATAATGATATGGTCAAGCCCTTACAAAACACTCACTTAGCCTTTGAAAGAGAAGTACAAAGGAGAATTCCTAAATGAGTTTGTTGTTGTTTCCTAACACACATACTCAATAGGTGTCATTTAACCATTTGCAGGGGTTATTTCAGAGAATGGCATTAACAGACAAACAAGTAAGTAAGCATAAATCATTGTTCCTGTCCAAGTTTAGAGGAACATTTGTAGGATTTATGACAAATAACAGTGTCAACATCCTTTAACTGGAGACGATGCTATCTCAAAACCTCACCTTGAAAAGTCATCTCTAATATTTCATACGTTGGAGTAGTTAAGAGGGAATTCAATAGGAATGCAGCCATTTTTTTCTGAGTTTTACCAAAAAAAGAGATATTATGTAAAACAAGGGAAAACGCAAACTTGGTATTGATGACTTTGAGAGGCATGACTTGGTCCAATGCACATATCCTGAATAATTTTCCCAGCTTGGATGGCTTCTCTCCAGGTATTTCCAGAAAAGCACTCCTTTGGGAAGTAAGTTTGTGTCTGGAGAGAAACCAGTGCAGACCAGACTGAATGGTCAGATGTAAGGAGGCTAAGATTTGACAAAACTAAAATCCTCTGCCCCATGCCTTCCTTTCACACCAAATAAACTGTCCTGTCCTACCACCAAAAGGAAATACCAATAAGAACAAGCTCTCACTTTCCTTAGCACAAAGAAATTTCTCTGCAGAAAGCTCTAAAAATCAAGTTAAGTTAATTCTAGGTCCCTACAACAATCAAAGAGAAAGAGCAGGAGACTGAAGATCAAGCAACTCTCTTCTCCCAAGACTTCCAGGAAAAAGACCTGTCCAGCTATATCGGTCTGCAGGGCATTTAACAATTCTTTGATTGAGATTTAGATGAAAGTTGTGTTTTTTTTTTTCATTTCAGATTAATATGAGGGCACAATTAGGTTACAATGTGTTTGTATTTGTTAGGTAAAAGTCTCTGTTGTAGTTGTGTCCTGCACCCAGATATTAGGCCATATACCTTTACATTGTGCCCATTAGGTGGGAGCACACCCATCCTACCTCCTCCTCCCCTCTCTATCATCCCTTATCTCCCTTCCTCCCAAATGGAATGGAATTGACTTTTTCTCATGTGTGGGTGTACATTAGTTCATTTACTGGCTTCGTATTAGTATTGAGCATATTGGATACTTGCTTGAGTTGAAACACATCCTTCTTAGTAAAAGTATGATAAGAAAGGAAAAGCAAGATGGAAATTTTTATTGAGATTTAGATAGAACATAATTATGGGAGCTAAGAAATGTGGCCTTTCTTGGTGAGAAACAAATCGTTTTTTAATTGTTTTTTGTTTTTAATTTTTATTTTTTATTAAATCATAGCTGTGTACATTAGTGCAATCATGGGGTACAGTGTGCGGGCTTCATACTTATGGTGCATCTTAGAAGGGACAGGTGAAACCTACTAAATGTGGAACACAAATGTTTTCACATAATAAACAAGAAAATCCCATGAAGGTTATGTCAAACAAATCATATTTTAAGACTTAAGGCCCATTCTTTGAGAGTACAAGTCCTATTCAGTCCTCAGTATAGACAGTTCTTCTCTCTACAGAGAATGGGTGCTGACAGTGGAATAAATTACCTATTGGCTCAGACTTTACCTTTTAAATTGGTGTTTAAGTTCTGAGTCCTACCCACCTTTACTTCCTCACATTTTTGTATCCCATCAAACACTCTCCCTACATTCTTAATATTCCAGGCTTTGGTCAGAGTTTTCTCTGGCCCTGGTTTGCCTCCCAATCTCCTGCAACTCCTGGCATCTTACCTTCAGCCCTCATGCTACCTGCTGCAGGAAGAACCCACTTCTTTCAGCAGTGCACACAGCCAGTATCCTTAGCAGACATTTCTTTGATTCCTAGTGACACTTGGGTGGCCTAATGTTTTATCTCAACTATGCTCTCCCAGAGGGCAAGGGCCATTTCATACACCTCTGTGTGCTCTTTCTAGTACTTAGAAAATTAGAAGTTAAAACAGAAGAGTAATCATGACAGAAACCCAACTTGGCACTGCCAGGAACTTGCTGTGTAGCCTTGAGAAAGGTATTTAATAACGTCTGCATTTGATGATATTATAAACACATGATTAAAAGAAAATTACCCCTAGACATAAGGTTGGTTCAAGAATTAAATTAGGTGATTCATGTAAGTGGTTTATAGCAGAATCTGGAATATAATAATCTCTCTATAAGTGCTGACTATCATTGATATCAAGCAATCCAGTCTTTTCTGAAATTACCAAATTAGTATGTAATCTGTAGTAAAAAAAAATAATACACAATTACATTATGAACTCTTCTAAGCTCACCCTTGGGATGAGAGAGTACTTTTCTCACAAATGGCTCCATGGAGCTTGGCAAAGTTTATTTTTACAAACTCTGTATAAAATGATATAGTGGTAGGTATAAGTATTTAATTTTATGCTAGGCTGAACTTTAAGAAGCTGACAATATTGGGCCCTTTTTGACCTAAAAATGGCAATTTCATATGGTTTCCCCTAAATAGCCATACTGGGAGGAATCTTCTTAAGTCCTTGCCAAGGTGGATGAAGCTTTGGAATTTAGGGAATACTATGCCTTTTCCTAATATAATCTGATGCTACCTAGGAAAATTCTTATTCTAAAAGTGTTTATCTTCCCAAATCAAGGACCTAGTAGTTAGGCTAAGGTTCTAACCTTGCCCATGATAAAATTCTACCAATTTTAATTGGTAGATAAAAATAATACCCCTCAACTCTAAATACTCCGTTTGTTGAATCTGAAGCCTGGAATTTTTCCTTTAAGCATATAAACACATATAAGACTCATCCATCCCTTGCCCAAAAATAAACAGCAAAAATAAACCATTGTCATCATCACATATTCTCATATAGGTCTCTGTTCTCACTGAAGGTCTTGCATACACCCTCAGCTCTGTTCCATAATATACTTTCTTGAGAAGAATAATCTATATTGTGTCTACTTAAATTCATGTATCATTCATTAACTCATTAATTTATAAATCTAGTACAGTCTAACTTCCAACCCCACCTTTGTTTTAAATCTATGCTGACAAAGAACACCAGTGATCTCCTATATTTCTTCATCCTAGATAGCCTTTCACTTTATAACTGTCTTGATTGTGGAAGTAATGTTCATCACCTCTTCCTTCATCATCCATGAAAACATTTCCCTTGATTTTCTATCTTTTTGGTCATTTTTCTATAGTTATTTCATAATTTATTCTTCCAGTCTGCATTTCTTTTTCTGCAAGGTTCCGTAGCAGACCCTAGTTTCTACTTATTGTATTCACATTTGTGGGGCAGTGAGTCCAGTACCATGGTTTTAACTACTACCTCGTGGCTAATGACTCCAAATCTAAGGTGTAAGCCAAGATCTTTCCCCTAATCTTTAGCTGCATATATCTGAAAAACTAAATAGACATCTTTGCTGGAATAGTCACAGAAATCACAAACCCAACGTATCTAAAACTCAGTAAAATTCAGTCAGTATTCATTACACATATCTAAGCCTCTAGTAGCAATTTCCAACTCTCCTATTTTGGATTTCTAATCTTGGCTACTTGGACTTACAGGTCCTTCCTGCTTTATCTGACCACCCATTGCTATCACCTACCTCCTTCACTGTACTTTCCCATCTGAATAATCTGGCCTTGTGCCCTATGAATTAGATGATGTAAAGGATATTGGATGGATGGAGGGAGGAAGGGAGGGAGGGAGGGAGGGATAAATGAGTAAATAAGTGGATCAGGATATGAATGAATGGATAAGAAGCCATGCAGAATAATTTGGCATGACTCTTTTTCAATGAAAAGCTGCCCATCAATAGGGCAGGGTGCTGTCCTTACCACAAACGCCTGACTGGCAGAGGTGTGTGTTTCATGGCCACGAGGGCGCCACCCCAGTCTAGGAACCAGACACTGTACTCTTCATCAAAGATCTGGAACAACAACAATAACAATCATAGCAACACCTTACATTGGTATAGGGCTTAATAGTTCACAGTCTTTCTTGTACATTGTTAGTCTAGATTCTGAGCCTTCCAACAACCCTATAAGATAATTTGGCAAAGATTATCTTCATTTGATGGATGAAGGAATGGGCTCACAAAGAACAAATTACTCTTCCTCAGCCACTCAAATGGTGTTTTCAAGGTTCTTTCCACTAATACTGTGAACCAGGATGTTACATGAACGTGAGGCCACAAGGTGTGTGCTCAGCTAGAAAACTCAAAGGGAAGTCTTACTTCAAAACAACTTCCCCAGGTATTTGCCTTAGTAAAATACTACTCATCCCTCTCTTCCTCCTCATCTATTCAGATATTGCCAGTGTACAAAATGGTCTCTGTTGTAAAACATTGTTTAAAAATTATCTAGGAACCTAAAAGGTGATTTCCCTAGACAATATGATATACCTAATATACCTGATATCTTTCCTAGTTTTCTAAGTGGAATCAATTCCTCCCTTCTCCCTGCATGCTAATAGTGCCACAAAATAATACTATCAACCTGAGCTATAGTTATTTATTTATGAACTGATTTCCTCTATTTAATTTTGAGCTCCTTGAGGAAAGGGACTACAAAGTATTCAATTGCCTCCTGAGGCTTTTGCCTGTTACCAACTTGACATTGTATAAATCTATGTTGTCCAATATAGTAGCCATAGAAACTATTAACATTCAAATTAATTAAAATAAATAAAATAAAATAAAATCCAACTAGATTGCAGCCTACTTAGACTGAGTCACAACTTCCCTGCAAGTTGGATGATCACAGTTTGGTGTCTATGGACCCCTTCTCTAACTGTTCATTGGAACACAGTACTTCCATGGAACTAAAGTTATTAGTTATTTAATTCCTCTATTTGTCCATTACCTATTCATCCATCTACTCACTCATTCACTTATTCAGTGATCCATCATCCATCCACTAACTATAGTCATTTTCTAGGCACCACCAATGATACAAGATTCTGAGTCAAAAGAACTTCAGACATAATCCCACATATATCAATGCTCATACCACATATGACTTTCATATCTCCAACTTTAAACAGAAAAATCAATCATTTCTACAGCAAAGAACTAAACCGGTGGAAGGTTTCTTTAGAATTCTAGAGGAAAGGAAGCTGGGGACTTAACCACCTAGACTTGCAGTCTAGACAGAAAGGTAGTGATAATGGATTAAGTAGAGAAGGTGAGAGGGGATAAGGAGATACAGGCAGATTTAAAGGGGAAATGAGTAGGAGTTATGGGGTCTCCTGTGTATACACACACACACACACACACACACACCAGAGAACACTACAGAGAAAAAGTAAATAGTTTCTTCACCCTAAACATCTCCTCCCACCAATTCACTTTTAAAGAAAAGAAAAATGTCCCTCCCAATGATGAGTCCTAATGTACAAAGGACCTAAGAGTGATTCATTTATACTTCAGATAAAAACATAGGCTATGAGCCTGAAATGGCAGGCTTCTTTCTACAGAGCTTAAAGTTGGCTCTGTGATAAGCCTCCTAATGGGGATGCTTGGCTGAATCATAAAGATGAGGAACAAGGGAAGAGTCTCGGCCCTGGGAGAAAGGAGATGTTATCTTAATAGTTTACTCTTGCTATCACCATTCTGGCCACTGCTACTTTTTGCCTAGGCCAGCAGTGGAGTGAAAAGTGGAATCCTTAGTTGTTTAATATTCTAATAATGTCACTACTGGTACTGACAACTCTAGGAAGGGGTGTTACAGTAGCCACCTGACCAGGTGAGCCATTTCTTGGGCTTGATTTTGGGACAATAGACTCAATGGGAGTTTTTGTACCAAATGACTTTGCACCCTTGCTTCCACCCTCCTTTGGCACCTGCCATAGGTTATTTCATGCTGTGAAGCTATGATCTTTCTCATGTGTCTGTTCCCCTCCACCTGATTATGGCCTTGTGGGTAGAACCTCGACTCATTCTTCACTGAATGGCTCACAGTGCTTCAAATAGTTGCTTGTGTCTGTTAGGTGCTTGATAATTGTTTTAAATAGTGTAGCATGGTGACAGTGGTGGCAAAGGGGTTGATATTGGTGATGGTAATGACAATCTTCACTGAGAGATCCAGACAGAAACTTGTCCAACTAGATTGCAGGTGATGACACTCCCTTGAGATTTAGTGAAATGCCACCTCTTCTTGCAAAGCCTGTCCCAGTTTTCTTAGTGGAATCAATTCCTCCCTTCTCTCTGCATGCTAATAATGGCACAAAATAATACTATCACCCTGAACTATAGTTAGTTATTTATGAACTCATTTCCTCTATTTAATTTTGAGCTCCTTGCCTCCTGAGGCTTTTGCCTGGCCCTTACTTGACATTGTATAAATCTATATTGTCCAATATAGTAGCCATAGAGACTATTAACATTTAAATTAATTAAAATAAATAAACTAAAATAAAATTTAGAAGTCAGTTCCTCTGTCATATTTCATGTGCTCCACTGTTACATGGGACAGCACACATACAGAACATTTCCATCATCACTGAAGGTTCTAGTGGACAGCATTGCTATACATGGAAAATTGAATTAATTTTTCATATAGTCAAGTCTCTATTAAGCTGTTCAGTACTTACTTAAGACTGAGTCTACACAGTACATAAACAACCACCGATTTCCATGGTTCTGTCAGTTTTAATGTTCTAATCCTCTCATTTTATAGAAAAAAGAAACACATCTGGAAAGGTGAAGAGACCTGCTTGCCAAGAGCCCTTGGCATTTTATGATATAAACAGTTTTATCTGTTGTCTCCCCAGCAACCAGCACCGTACTTAGCATCTGGAGCCTGCTACCTGCATATTGCTGAAGGAAAGAATAAATGAACTGGGAAAATCCTAGTTCTTCCTTCTTCCTTTCCAATGCTTTTCTTACTTTGTCCCCTTTAATCTGCCAGCCAAAATGACCAAACTGAACAGCTGCTTCTTAATTTTTTTTTTAATTCAGACAAGGTCTTACTTTTTGCCCTTGGTAGAGTATTGTAGCATCGTAACTTGCAGCAACCTCAAACTCTCGGGTTCACATGATCCTCTTGCCTCAACCTCCCAATAGCTAGGACTATGGGCGCCTGATACAAAGCCCAATTATTCTTAGAGATGGGGTCTTGCTCTTTCTCAGGCTGGTCTCAAACTTCTGAGAACAGGCAATCCACACCACTTGGCCTCCCAAGTGCTAGGATTACAGGCATGAGCCACTGCACCATGCCTTGCAGAGTGCTGGGATTATGGGCTGAGCCACTGCACCACACCTCCTTGAGTGCCAGGATTACAGACTAAGCCACTACACCACGCCTACTTCTTAATGTTTTCAGACCATGAAGTAATAATTATCCTGAGAATCTATAGGAAGTAAAGATATTGGCAGAACTCACTCTAAATGCCTCCTCCCTCTTCCTAAATCATTCAGTTACCTGTCTCCATGTGTTGCCCCCATCGGAGGAGATGAAGACACCAATATCAGTATATGAGAGCTCCGGGCCAATGTTGCCTGAAACATAAGCAGACCATGTAAAACTGTCCAGCAGTTTATAAGTTAAGTGTGCTTAGGGCTAGGGGTGGGTAGCAGGCAGTGAAGGTTTTCCAAGTGAGGTTTCCAGTTGATTTGTGCAGTCTCCTTCTTGGTGTCATATCAAAAACCCAGCAGGAAGAAAAACCCAATATAGGAAAACAATCAAATAGCATGACAAGAATGTATCTTTTAAATGATAAGACTCAAAGACAATATCGATTAGCTTGGGTCTCTTGAATTATTCACTCTGAGTACCAATAATCTCAGAAAATGCTCTTGACAGATGTCCCCTGAAGAGAGAAAAGAGGACAAGAGGAGACACATATGGAAAAGCTGGGCATAGGGACCCCTTAAAACACAGGTATAATTGTGTAGCCTAAGAAAAGTGTGTGTGTGTGTGTGTGTGTGTGAAAGAGAGAGAGAGAGCACTAGTTCATGGATGTGTGTCTCTATGTGTTTTTCTAACTTAAACTTACAACATGTGCCTTGAATGTCAGATAACTGAGTGACCCCATGGTAGAGAGGATGTCATCTGAATTACAAAGTGTCCAGGATGATATAACAACACTCAGCATACATGGCCATGAAGCAGGGCAGGAAAAGAAGTCACTTGGTTCAAGTCTAGACCAACCACACTTACTGCTTCCATCCCTTCACACTCTCCTCTTTGCCCTTCTTTTTTTCCCCTTTTCACTTCATTTCCTTGTGTTTGTGCTTATTAAAAATAAAGTGGTCAAGATTTCTAAGTCACCTTAGTTTTCCCAATGGTTAGCCCCCTCTCAGAGCCTAGAACAACATTCCAACCCTAATAGTGCTCAATAAATAATCATAAAATGAAGAAATGAGTGAATGAATGATTGAATCTTGTTCCAATGTGGATGTACACTTGGGGAGCTACTGAAAGCCAAGAAGGGACCCTATACATGTAAGAATTGGCTGATTATAGCAGGAAAAGGATGTTGGCCCACGCATCTGTAGCCTAAAGAAAAGCACAATAAAAATGCAATAATGAAAATGTTAATTGAGTTCCTGACATTTAATGCTTCAAAATGAGAAAGTAAAGCCAGGGTACAGCTTGTCAAGCCCCCATCAGCCTCAGGAAGCACACAGTGACCCAACTTGTTTTGATGCTTACATTTCCAAAAATAACCCAGGGTGCAGGCAGTAGGGATGAGGCGTGGGTAGAGGCTTGATGAGTAGATCTATGGAGATCCATCTGGAATACAGAATTCAACTCCCTAGATGCAGGTTTAGGAAGACATAGATGAAGGAATTAAAGAGGAATTGTGAAGAGAATGTCAACTCAAGTCATTTGGTAGTTGTGCTAACCTGGAGCATTATGCTAAGAAGGATTCAGAAGCCATATGAAATTTCAACAGAATAGAATGTGGTGATCAATTAATGTCTAGCAAGGTTGGTAGGGAGTTAGGGACACAGGAGCATAGTTACCCTAGAGCAATATATCTGCCAACCCTGGATTCGCTTCTGAGGTTATAGCTTATCACCTTTTACCCTCCTTAGAAGTTGGATCTGTAAGCATCTTTGGCTTCTCTTTCAAAGTCTGGCTAGACTAGTTTTTTTTGGGGGGGGTTGGCTTTATGGCCGTTAGAACCCAAGGCTATGGTGAAATCTACTTTGCAAATATCTCCTATCAATTGCAAGGAGCCCTTGAAAAAAATGCTACTGATCACAAACATCAGAAAGTTGGTTCCCAGATTAAAGGACAGAAGACATGTATCCAGGACAAAATTGATCTTTGAAGATGTCCTGTCCCTAAGTGGTCCTGTGGGGAATCTCTGATAGGAAGAATTTGGTTATGTTCCATAGAAAGAAGATTTTAAGGAGCCTTTCTGGCTAAAGCGAACTGGGGAGGCTCAGTCAAAGTGGCCTTTGTCCAGGTTGGAAGAAATAGAAGTAGCTGTTACCCAGATAAGCAGTGTGATGGAAGAGCAAGGAAAAGTGAGATGGAGAAGGACAAGGGACTTTTCTTACCAACAGCTGAGCTGTAAATAATGCAGGTTCCATTTTTCTTTTTGGAAGCTTTAAACAACTTGCTTTTACGCTTATTTCTTCCCAGTGCTATCCTTCTCTGCTCCTCAGTTAAATACTTTTTTGGGGGAAAAAAAGGAAGCAAGAGAATTCTGAAGTCCTCTAGAGATTAAAGATGCTTCTCTTATAACCTTTGATGGCGAAGGAAGGGTTCACCCATGTGGGGTGGTTTAAAGGCTCAGTGGAGAAGCAGACAGTGCACAATCAACTGTCATGTCCCAGAGGACATGATACCTGTTCCCATTTGTCCTTGGTCTACATCTGTAAGTTGAGGATAGCAATCAACTGTTACCATACCATCATGCCATTGTGCAATCAAGGCAAGGAAAGTGCTTTGCACACTACAAGGCATTGTGAGAGTACTTTGAAACCCAGTGTCAAGGGCATTGTGAATCCTGGTGCTTCTGTTTGATAAAAGTAATGGCCAAACTCTCCAGACTGGAATTCCATCTGCCTTCTGAGTTGTCTTCAATAGGAGTTAGACATGAATCCCAGTGTATACGTTTATCCATCAACTTCTCTGAGACTACATCTCAATGGAAGGTGAAAAGAGGGAGCTGGTAGGGGGAGTGGAAGGGAACGAGCCCAGGATCACTGACACCTGGAGGCAGGTGGACGGTATGGGTGTGAGAAAGGGCCCTGCAGACTCAGATCCCAAGTAGGCCACCAAAGGCCACCTCATACATGGCTGACTTTACAGTTATTTTCCTGATGGTTCATAACTATCAGGGGACCAGGGAACCAGGCAAGCAGGACAAGGAGGAACTGAGTATAAGAAAGTGCATGCCAGTGATCTAGCTCTGGCTTTCCATCAAAATCCCAGGGTATGACAAAGGGCCTCAAGAGTTATATGGGGAAGGAAAAAGGAATCAGTTGTATTTGATAGATAAACAAAAAATAATTTTAAAAAACATTAATGTTTGCATGTTTGCTAATTGAATAAAAGACTAATTTAGGAGTGCATGCTGTCCACAGGTAATAACAGCTATTACCAGTCCCACCTTACTAAGCAGTAAGCATTCTGCCAGGTGTTGCAGACACACCCTTCCACTTCCATTTTTTTACAATACCCCCACAAGGTAGAAAACATCCTATAATAGTTTGATGGATGAAGAAGTGAAGCTCAGAGGTTAAAAACTAAGCCAAGTCACCAGGCTGTAAGTGTCAGAGCTCAGCCTGGAAGGCAGGGGCTCGGGGTTCCTGGGCTTTGTTGTGTGCACAGTGCACTCATATGCTTTGTGCATGCAATCTAGGAGGCGAAGGAATTACATTCTTCTAATAGAAGAAGAACAATTTTAACTGTTATAATATTAATGATGATGATAGGTAACATATATTGAGTACTCAATATGCCCTAGGCACTATTCTAAGCATTTTAAATTCATTGTTTCATTTAATCCTGCAATTTTATTATGTTAGTACTATTATTCTCACTTGGCCAATGAAAACACTGAAGATTGGAGTGGTTAGGCCACACAGAACAATGCCTGGCTACATAGCACACTGTCAAATAATATTAATATTTATTATCGATCCATGTTTTCCAAGGTTGCTTCTAGTCTAGCCCTGTGCCTCCTATAGTCTTTAAGGAGAGATTTAGGGTGTGGCAGCCCCTGGGTCAGAAAGAGCCATCTACATGAATGACAGAGTGTGGGGACCACTCCTCAAGCCAGGAGAACAGCCACAGAGCCAGCCTTCCCTGGTCTCTCACTGCCCTGGCTTCCCTGAGCCCATAAGGAGATGACGGAAATGCCAGAGGGCTCTGCTAGCTGTCAGTCTAATTACGGTGATTGGTTACTGGCAGTATTTAAAAGCTGACTAAGTTGGAAGCTTAGAAATGAAGCCATGTCTCGGAGAGCATGAATTGCAGAGACCAGAGCTCTGGGTTGATGAGAAAAAAAACAGAATGTACCTACTCAGAAAGTCGCTGTGAATTTATCTGCTTTCATCAGAACAAAAAGCTGCCTACCAGAGGCATAACTTCGGAGACTTGAAGCCTGCCTTGATTTATGCTATCACTGTCTTCCTGAAAAGGTGTGTGGAAATCAGTGCAAGCTAATCAGAGCACATTCCCCTGGGAGACTGACTTTCATCTCAGAGTCACTGTATCTGCATCTCGGAATCGCTGTATGATTGACAGCCAGTGGACAGCGGTTCCAACCGTGCAAACTTTAGTTTTTTTGCCCTTTGCCTCAGGCTATCAGCTTAGTGGTTAATCACATGTAAATAAACGTATACATGTGCCAGAGACTTCCCAATTACAGGCTGCACTGGGGTTAAACCTGTTGCAAAGAATCCTCCATGTGAGGAGAAAACTACCCTAACTTGTAAGGGGCGAGCTAGGAAGTTCGTAGATCATGTTTTCTTACAGTGTGAGTTCCTGTTACAAACAGTCTTTCTGATAGGCCAGTTGATTTCAAGAGTAACTCTGACTTCTTGCTAAGCACAGAGGACTGCCCTGAGTGGGAGGATGATGCCTTCACGCAGAATTTACAGATGTCTGGAGCTCTTTGCATTCTAGATTCTTAGATGGGCAGCAGGGGTCTACGAACTCTGAGGAGAGTTCCTGAACCTTTCCTGTAGCTCAAATGAGTCCACAATCCAAAATGGAGTGACAAACTTACTCTAGAAGCCCCGAGTGAGGAAAGCCCAGGGTCCGCCTTCCTTACCTGTAGCCACCACAAGTCCTGGAGCTGTCTCCTTGCTGGAGATTCTTCCAGAGGAATATGGATTTTCAGAGAGCTGCAAATGCAGGTGTAAGGAACAGAAGGGCTGAAATGGAGAAGAAAGTAGTTTCATTTCAGGAAACTCTAGATATACCTCCACACCCCAGAGATGGGCCTTCCAGAAATACAAAGGTGTTAGATGATGAGCTGCACATTTATGTAGGGGTGGGGTCACCTCCACCTGAGACGGCTGGTACATGCACATCTGGAGCTGCCCTGAGCACCTGTCATAGCAGCTTCCTGCCCCTGCTTCCATCCACACTCCCACGCCTTCCCCTCCCTTCCTCATCCAGCCCATCCATGAAGGCCCAGTTTCCTATTAGTTTTATATGAAGCCTCGCTGACCAGCCCTCCGCCAGGATGACACAGATTTCCTCCCACATCTCTCTGATCTTGACATCAGCTCTTTCCTTGGAGCTCTGAGAGGGTAATGAGGGCAAATCTACATGAAATAGAGCTGGCCTCTACCCACTTTCTTAATCAGATTGCCCCGGCTTTCCCTGTTTTATGTAGCTTGTTCCTGTTAATGATTTTACTTAAAATATTTGACATCATCATCTAAAATTCACATAAGTCTATGTTCTCTATTCCTTTATCTCCACTGAGGTGTTCTTAATAGGGACTGGGGATTTACATACACACACAAACACACACACACCTTATAAATACATAAAACCAGAAGATGATAAAATAGAAGAAAAGAGAAAATTAGGTTAAGAAGATAAGATAAAGCCATGGATAATGTTTGAGGAAAACAAAACTCATGCCGTGACCAGTTCCTGAAGGTAGACAGCCTTTTACCTCTGACCTGCCTAGTTCTCAAAGCAAAAGTAACATGGAATTAGCCTGAAAACTGCAAAAGGGAACAGGGTCCATCTATCCTATTCATCACTATATCCCTAGCTTTCCACATAGTGTCTAGAGTGTGATAAGCATGTAATAAATTTTTTTGAATAAGTGACAAAAGCTAACTTTTTTTTCAGGAGAAACAAAACTATTTCTGGGACCTCATAACAGTTTGTATATAGTCCCTCATTCAGAGGACATGGAGGGGTGTGGATTTTATTGTTAATTAACTGTCTTTCCTTCCCTGCCCCCCTCCACCTAGAGTTCCAGCACATGGAAGCAGACACACCATGTCACCCATCATGCCTTCCACGGTGCCTCCCCCAATATTCCACACAGCAAGAACCCTGAAAATCTGAATAGATTAATTACCCGTCCCATACGGACATTCCAGCTTGACCTTTCCTGGCCTTCTATGATGACCTTTATACTTCAATATCTATGAAGCACTTACCAAAACATGATGCATCATGTGAGCACCAGTTAACAAATGCATCACTAATACTGAGCTCTGGCTGGGTCTGAGTCCGTAGGCCAATGCCCTGGGAGTTGTATGGCATTACTACTCAACACCAGCCAAGTTTCTAAGACCCTGGATGAAAGAAAGTCTTGACACAGCATCCCCAGGTACCCAGCCTGAACCTGTGAACTTCATGTACGACTGGGTGACTGACCAGTGGGCAGTGCACTGGGCTTCCTCGCAGGTCCAGGTCTGGAGCTCGCAGTAGGCGCCAATCCCTGCCTTTGTTGTAAGTGATGTATGTCTTCACCTGGTCTTCCACCTTCTTGTTTGCCAGGAATATCCCTTTGATACCTGCTACCTAGGAAAAAAGGTGAAAGATGGAGAATGATGTTGGGCCAAAATGCCTGAGGTCTTGGAGAAATACTGAGAGAAGCCCCAGCCTTTTCCACAACATACTGGGTCTATAAACAGGAAGAGGAGGGACTTGGTGAGAAATGTATGCCATATGGTCTCTGAAAGAAGTTTTAGAAGTTCATTTCTGTACCCTGTGCAACTCCCCCCGCCCAGAAGTCCCTTCCCTCTTTTAGCCACCTGGATTTTCCCACTTTCAGTCTCTAATTCTGTAGGACATTATCTTTAATTGACTATCAACATTCCCTGTGAAGTGGACTCTTGCTAATAACAGAGGGAGTTACCCCTTCTAGGAAACCTGTGCTTTTCCTTAAGAGAAACTTGTAGATGGGTTTTCCAGCATTGAAGGATAATCCTTAATAGTAGAGCTCTAAGCCTCATGATTAGTGGTAAGGTAGATATTTTTGAGCAGATGATCCAATTTGGAGACCAAGCATTTATCTCTTCCCATGCCATGGGCTTACTGTGTGACTTTGGCTAACTCACTTAGCATCTCTGGGTCTCAGCCCATTGTCACTTTGAAATTGGTTGGGAAAAGATACATGAGATACGTGGAGCTCTCTTGCCAGTGTTCCTGCTGTATTGGGATTTGCATGCCTTTGATATTTTGAAAGGAAAAGATCATCACCACAAAGCAAGCAGCTAAAGGATTAGAGGAGCTTTATCACCCAGAAGGGTTCTAGGGTAAGCACAAATTCCACACACTCGATTGAATTTCAATTCCTTCTATTCTACAGGCTGGGCAAGGAGAACAGACATTAGTAGGACAGTATCCTATGTCAAAGAAAGATTCCCTTAACTTTCCATACAAGTTCCGGCATGTTCCAAAGCCAAAAGGCAATTTGAATAGCTTAAATATGTATAAACAATATGTTAAATGGCAGGTTTTGTGGGTAATACCCAGATATCTCTAAGTTTTAGCTGTATTTGTTTCCATTTTTCAAGTATCATGGTTAACTGAGACATGTATGCTGCAGTCCAGAGAGAAGACGAGGACAGCTCCACAGAAGACAGTTTTTATTTTGAATAACATAATTTAGTTGATGAAATAAAAAGTCTTCTTTTTACCATTTTTTTTAAGTAACCTGATTGGCCTTGAAAGAGAATGCCAACCCAATTAACAGTAAACAAACAAAGAAATGGGCAGAGAATGTCAGGAGGAGAGTAGAATTATCTGGAAGGACACCACCAGGGGAATTTGACAAAGGCCCAACAATGGAATTGATTAGATTCCTGCCTTAGAGGGTAGGTAAGGAGAGAAGCCAAGGAGTGGGGAGGCAGTGGTGTCAGAGTCATGTCCTTCCCCAGAGATTCCCCTGCCCTCCTGGCTGAGAGTAGGGGGCATCTCAGGAAGGGTAGCATCTCACGTGCTCCTCTAGGGTCTGTGAGACTGTCCATCTTTACAGGAAATGAAACCTGGGTTTCCCCAGAACCTGCTCCCTTTCAGTATTCACCACAAAACTGGTGCCTTTTCTGTAGGAGTCCAGCTGGCTAAAGATTCCAGCTAATGACACACCTTTGTAAACTAATACCCCTCCTGCTCCCCCAATATGTGCTCATAGCCTTAATTACACTTAAGGGGAGAAAATAGACAGGTGAGACTCAGACCTCCTGGCCCCATAGTCCCATTGTTCCTAGGGAGCTGCTCTCCTCTGTCCCCCACCCCAGATTTATGGGCCACCTCTGGGCTCTTCCAGGCAAGCATGTTTAGCAAATGGAACAATCATTACATATTTTCCCCCTGAGAGCTGCACCACTCAAATAGGCATTTTCTGTGTATCCTGTATGTTCTGGGAATGCAATCAGGAAAATGATGACCAAAAAAAAAAAAAAAAAGGTATATATATATAAATAAAGGAGAGATTTCCAGGGAACCTATGTGTAGCTCTGAAGCCATTTCACCTGCAGTTTTACATAATGCCAGAGCAATCTCCTTCCTGTCTGAAAGAATCAGGACACTTCCCATTTGTACTTGGATAGTTCAAAGCCCTTATATTATTACTGAATTGCTTCTTGGCTCCATGTCTTATAACTTTGGAGGGCACATTGCTTTTGTGAACCCTAGGCCAACAGTTTTCAAACTTTTGATTGCAACCCAAGTAAGAAATATGTTTACATTGTGACCTAGTAGACTCATAGCCACATATGCATATATGTGTACACATGTATATGTGCAGAGATTTCTCGCACAAACATATCATGACATACTACTTACATTCGTGACACGCAGTGTAAAGGAATTGGAGAAAGAGACATGCATTTTGACTCTCCTTCATTCAGGGAGGTAGTTAACATCCAATAAACTTTCAATGTGCTTCCTCCCACTATGGTATGAAATCAGAAGTGTGGCTAAGGCAGCTGGTTCCAGGAGTCCAGGGAGAAGGGGACTATTTAATGGTGCCCAAAGAAGAGGGCAATACCAGGTGTCAAGCCTGTGTGGCCCACTTTCCCTCTGGGAATCAATTTGAGGTGCAGAGGGAAACCAACAGCAGGCCCCTTGGCAGAGTTCTGAGTCCAGGTGGCATGGTCATCTGTTGGCCACCTCCTTGGGACTACAGGACAAAGAACACAGGGCTCTGATGAGAAAAGCAATTACTGTGATCTGCCTTGGGCTGTCCCTAGAGTTGGACCTGTGGTGAGGGGCTGATGAGGGTCAGTCCAGGGAAAAAGTCCCTGTGGAGTCTATAAGCATCTGTCCATCTGGCCCAAGAAGAGTCCCTGAAGGTCGTGATAAAAGAGAGGAAGGAGGGCAGGCTCTAGGGAAACATCAATAAGATGGGCCAAAGACGAGAACACTGAGGCTGGCCCAGAAAGTTTCTTTTTGTCCATCTAATTCTAGTGGGGTTGACTTAATTAGTCACTCAAAAAGTGCACCACTAAGTCCCTATCAGAATGGCTACATATGGGCACACACACGCACACAAACATGTACACACATACATAAAAAAAAAAAAGTGCTGGCAAATATGTGAAATAATTGCAACTGTCATAATGCCAGTGGGGATATGAAATGGTCCTGCCAATGTAGAAACACTTCGGTGGCTTCTTGTAAACATACCCTTACATTTAACTCAGCAATCCTACTACTAAGTATTTGCCCATTTTATTCATAATCTCACAAAACTGGAAACAGCCTGAATGTTCTTCTCTAGTGGATGGATAATGAACTGTGGCACATCCACACCGTGTGGAATACGGCTCAGAAATCAAGAACCCATCTACTGATATACTCGACAACGTGGCTCAATCTCACATTTTTTTTTTACCTGGGATAAAAAAAAGTCAGACTGTAGAGGTTACATCCTATATAGTTCCACCAATTGGCTCTCTAGAAAAAGTAAAACTGGAGACAAAGAGAAGTTCAGATTGGTGTTTGTCAGTAACTATAGGTGGAGGAGGGTTGACTATAAAAAGGCAGTAAATGGTTATATTTTGGGTAATACAACCATTCTTTCTTTTTTTTTTTTCTTGCGGATTTTGGCCAGGGCTAGGTTTGAACCCACCACCTCCAGCATATGGGGTTGACACCCTACTCCTTTGAGCCACAGGCACCGCCCAACACAACCAGTTTTTATCCTGATTGGGATGGATAAAGAATGCATACAGTTGTATGCACAAATAAAACCTCATAGAACTGTATATCACAAAGGGTAAATTTTACCGTGCAAAAATTATACCACATTAAAAAAATAGATGTGAAAAAAATGTATACTAGGAAAAACCTGAGCTTTTTGTTACAGGTATGGATTCCTTCAAATGCAGCACCACCAGTTGTAAGAGTTAAGTGAAGTTACTAAATCCTCTGTAATCGCATACGCATAATGGAAAATGAGATCAACTATAAAGACATATTGTGAGAATTAAATGAGAAAAAATATATAAATTGTTTACAACTGTGAAATCCAATACAGTACCCAAGTAGCCATATGGCTTCCTGAAATTTGGCTAGTGGGACTAAGAAACTGATTTTTAATTTTATTTAATTTTAACCAATATAAATTTAAATTAAAAAACTTATACCCAATTCAGTTATTGGCAAACTTGTCAGTGTGTTTGAAATAGCTTTGGTATGTGAATCTCCTTTTTCTACTGTAACTTTAATGAAATGTAAATATTGATCAAGTATTTCTGTTGAAGATTTAGCATGTGAATTGAGGTGCAGGGGAGTATAAAACACATCCAAGATTGTAGACTTAGAATGGAAAAAAATATGAAATGTCTCAATAATTTTTCATATCAAGCATATACTGAAATGCTACTTCTATACTTTCCTTAAAGAAAATACATTATTATAATTAATTTCATATGTTTAATCTTTACTTTTTTATGTGGGAAGTAAAAATTTTAAAGCATACACCAGTTCATGTTATGTATTTATTTGTCAGTGCTGGTCTAAGGTAGTGCTGGGTATGCTATTGTTATTGTCATGAGCAGTTATAATTATCATGACCAGTTATAAGTTGATCGTAACATCTAGGAAAGCCTAGAAGAAAATACATCAAGCTAGAAGCTCAAAAAATGTTCCCATAATACATCTGTGGGTTTTGGAAACAATATTTGTTTCTTGACTTATCAGTAGAAAGTAATTAAAAAGAAATATATGGGTGGTACCTGTGGCTCAAAGGAGTAGGGTGCTGGCCCCAGATACCAGAGGGTGGAGGGTTCAAACCTAGCCCCAGCCAAAAACTACCAAACAAAAAAAAAATATATATATATATATATATAATTTATATTCTGGGGGGTGTAAAGAAACCACAGTAGAGCTTTATGAGTGTGCACCTGTGGCTCAGTGGGTAGGGTGCTGGCCCCATATACTGAGGGCGGTGGGTTCAAAACCGACCCCAGCCAAACTGCAACAAAAAATAGCCAGGCATTGTAATGGGCACCTGTAGTCCCAGCTACTCTGGAGGCTGAGGCAAGACAATCACCTACGTCCAGGAGTTGGAGGTTGCTGTAAGCTATGTGACACCATGGCACTCTACCAAGGGCAATAAAGTGAAACTGTGCCTCCACGAAAAAAAAAAAAAAAGAAAAGAAAAAGAAAAAAGAAAGAAAAAGAATAATAGTAAGTACACACAATGGACTATGTTCACTAACAACATCAGCCTTGTTTTCATGGAGTGTAATTCTGGCACCTTAAAGAAGAAATTGATTACTATTTGGTCACCGAGTCTTATTTTCTTCCCTGATTATGTCATTACAGCCATGATGATATTGTACTTTGAGGCAGAGATTAAAGAACAAGCAAGAAAATATCTCTCTACAGTGGAAGAGTACCCCCAACAAATTTGAAACAGAAATTATCTCAGTCTTGCTAGATTTTGAGGAGTGCAGTAGAATCGATCTTGACCAGTCTCCAAGGATTCTAGGTTCCAAGGTTTACAAAGTATATTCCCAAATAAGTTCTTGCTTTGTTTGTTTCTTCTCCATTGTCAAAAAGAGGATTCAGAGGTCCGTGCAGAAGATGAAGTGATGCACCAGTAGCTTTGTGTAGCTAAGGTCAGCCCAAGTCACCTGACATCTAAAAATTATCTAAAGGTACCTATGACCTTTCAGTCAAGCGGAAATGGGTATAATGGCCTATGCTAATATGACCTTAAAATTAACCAGGCACAGGAGACTACATCACACATGCAAATATTTTCTGGGTATGTAAATGTGAGAAGAGAGAAATACTAGCCCACAGAATAAATGCCCAACTCTTCAGTCAAGCTCTTTACTGGTATCTTTATAATCATTGTCTCTACTACTCCACAAGGCCCCTCAGCATTACATGACAAAGAACCTCTATTCATCTAACTGTGGTTCTCTGATCACTGTCCCAAGCAATTTATCATTTAAGGTAACTCATCTCCCCAAATTCCTGAAGTTAGAATTAATCTTCCTCTTTTGTCACTATACAACCTGGTATAACCCCTAACACAAGTTAGCCTGTGGTCACTACCCTAATAGGGTTCCTTACAGTCTTCTAGTAGATTGTCTTTTATAACAAATAAAATATATTCCATACAAGTGTTAATTTAGCTGAATTGAATGTGAAAACTTACTAGTTTTCCCCAGCTGCATTACTCAAGGGCACTTCTAGTCCAGAAAAATTGTAGTCTCTTTGCTAAATGGCCATATGGTACACAATCTCAGTTTCTATGAGAATCTCCAGTAAAGAAGGTTAAATTCTAGTGACCCCTGGAGACCAATTAAATTGAGCTTTATGTCCAAACCACAGAATGTAGGTCCAGGTGCAAAACAGCACTGCCCTCTAAAAATCTTCAATATGATCATGGTCTAGATAATGTCAGGTTCCAATTTATCTACTTGGTATTAAATGCCTCCTAGAGTCTGAAACCCAACTACTTATCCAGCCCTCATTCCTGTCTCTGATAAGCACCTATTCTACACAATTAGCCTGGCTGGCTCACTTTCTCACATATCCGCACCATCCGTTCATCCCTTGGCTCACTCCATTCTTAATTTTTGGAATGCCTCCCACATCTTCCCTTTTGCCTTGCCAGGGCAGAAGCACTGATAATCAGAGTTGTAACTTTGAGAAAAAAACAATTGACACATAAGCTTATCCCCATGTCCTCTCTTTTAGGAATCTACCTGCAAAGATCACATCATAGGTGCCTCTGTGCTATGGTATTTTAGGAACAGGTGTCTATTTGATTTACCATTACTGTCTGTCTCAGTTCCAGGGACAGTATTAGCATCCTTCTTCCTTCTACATTATTTTAAAATCAGTAAAGCAGTGTTTGAACTCCATTTGCCTGCTCCCTTGTCCATGTCTCAACTGATCCCATCATCAGTCAGGGAGGAGAGGAGCCTTATTTATTGACCTCCTCAAACCTGACAAACTAGACTGCAAGCTAAGGGTAAGAACCATATCACACCTCTCCTGCCTTCCTTGTGGACTTGACTACAAAGTAGGTGCACAATCAACTCTGGTAAAATTGAATGGAGAACAAACTCAACAGTGAAAGTTGCCCTGCTTAATATGTCTTGCTTCTCTATGGATGCAATAACCCCATGCATTACTTTTTCTTCAACAAGACCAACTTCAATAAGAAGAAAAAAAATTGCATGTGTCTTGGCATATTCTTCATTTTGAATCATGCTCCACATCATACCCCAGTATTTCCCTGTTCTAAATGACCAAGGATTTTCAGGCTCTCTTTCTCAGAGAAGAGGCAGCATAACAGGATAGTGACAAAATTCCCCACTGTACTAAGAGGGTCAGAGACCCAGGACTTTCTTCACTACAGGGCCATCTGCAGCACTGTCTACACCCTCTCTTATCTGGGTCTGATCACAGGGGCACAATCATCTTATCTTACATTCTTGCTTATACAAGCAGGATCTTGGAATGGCCTAAGTCCTGGAAACATTAATGCAAACCCTCCCATAAGGTGTAACATATTGACCAATAACAAAGGCCTACTTCTGCCTCTTGCTGTGATTAGAGGCCCAGAGTGTAAGTTTTCCAAAGGGTATACCTGTTAGTTCCTTCTACCAGTCTTTACAATTCTGTGAAAAAATCTGGGACATTACCTAAACTGAGTCCTTGTTAAAGGAAATTATTTTAACATTTAGCAGTTACCTTCTAGGAAACAAGGATATTTCTATCAAGTTGGTTTTCTACCAAATGAAATTCATTCTCATATTTAAAAAATGGATTTCTGATTTCCCCATGCTTTTACGCTATCTGTCTACCTATTAGAACAGCCTCAACCTTAAATATTTCCATCAACCCCAGTAACTGAGTAGTCAAACTAGATAGCAATGTAGGGATGCTGGAATTTTGACAGACACTGATCAAGAAACCACTACAGAGCAGAAGTTCACATACTTACTCGCTGTCCTAAAAGCCACGAAGAGGAAAGCCTACAAGGGGGGAGCTTACCCAGGCCACCTGAAGGCAACACCCAGAATAGACAACTCATCTCCTCCAAGGACAACCTCAAACATCACAACCTATATGGGTTTGACCTTTAGTCATTGGTGAATGTTGGATACTGAGATGTGTCTTCTTTGTTCCAATCAACACTTTATATCTAGGTGGTGCCTTCACTGTGACCAGGGCTGTCAAAGGTCACACACTGTGGTTTTAAAAATGCATTACATCCTTAGAGTTATTGAAACTTTCCCAGATAAATTATTCTTCAACAAGTGATCATGTAAAAGAAACAAATACAAGTGACATATTTATGTCAAAGCTACTTTTTCATCCTGCACAGATGTTGGCATGTGGTGGCATCTTAGAAAAACCTTCACTATCATCAATGATATTTGCTTTTCTTATAAAATTTGTTCATAAAATGTGATTTGCCAAATAACTGAAGATGCATAAATTGCACTGTTCCCTTCACGTGTGCTCTAAAGAAAGAAGCAAAGTTTACAAACCTATGTGAAAAAATACCATCTCCAAGTACCTTCAGTTTTGTCTTTTAATCATGCTCATATATGTAATACAAGGATATCAACTTTATTGAGTAGCCACCACATAAGATATTTTACATATGTGTCCTCATCTCACCATAATCTCATTAGGTAAATATTTTATCTTTGTTTTACTGTAATGAAAGTACAGAGATATTAACTTCTTTTGCTAGAGTCACACAGTTTGCTAAGTAGTACAGCTGGGATCTGAACTCAGAACTCCAATGCTTATGTTTCTACCATTAAAACTCAACTGAAAAGAGGTAACTCTAGGGGAAGGACAATTTTGGCTATATACCTCATATAATTCAATAATGATGTTTCCCATTAGCCCTCGGCTGCTCTTGATGTTCTCCATGGCAAGGGTGAAGTAGATCCCGCTCGTGTCTGAGATGTAGAGGTTGTATGTGTCATTCTGGTTCCACTCTTGGACTGCAGCGAACACTTGGTTCTCATCTGTACTGATGATGTGCATGTCCTGAAAGAAGACAGAAGGCCTGTGAGACAGCAGATCCCCCTATCTCTCTGCCCTCTGGGACTCTGAGTAATTATCATGATGTATGAAAATCTTGAGTTATAGGCAATGGTAAATTATTATTATTATTATTATTATTGTTGTAGAGACAGAGTCTCACTTTATTGCCCTCGATAGAGTGCCATGGTGTCACACAGCTCACAACAACCTCCAACTCTTGGGCTTAGGTGATTCTCTTTCCTCAGCCTCCTGGGTAGCTGGGACTACAGGCACCTGCCACAACTCCTGGCTATTTTTCTGTTTTTTGCAGTTTGGCCAAGGTTGGGTTTGAACCTGCCACCTTCGGTATATGGGGCCGGTACCCTACTCGATGAGCCACAGGCGCCACCCCTGGAAAACATTTCTGTATCAGATCAGGGTTATAAATTATAAGCTTCATGATCTCTGTTCCTTGCTAAGTGATAGCAAGATAGGTATAAGGGACTTTGGATGATATTATTTTCCATAGATTCCAAGGACTCACCTACTTATATTTCTTATTTTTGCATCTGAACATTAGAACTGGTGCCAACAGAGATAAATAGCCTTGTAAAAGAAGCTCACACAACATGTAAAGAAGATGTTTATTTATGTTTTTTAATCTTCATTTATGTTCTTTAATTTTATTGTGCAATGGCTTACAAGTTTTCTTTTTTAATTTTTAGAACCTGCAGAGTCATGAGGATTGCTAGGAGAATGCCATGGAGATGCAGCAAATGAGTGGGGCCTGGGACCTCCAGCACTGCTTCAATCACGGTAGCAGTACGTGAACTTGTTATAACTGCAGTTCTGTGTTATATTTTAGAAGTATTTGGGAAAGGAGGTTCTGTTGCTCATAAGGTAAAATTATATTTGAAAATCAATGATACAGAGGAAAGAATACTCATCCTGGAATTTAGTGTTCTGAATCATAGTATAAACAGCTGCATGATGGTGAATGTGTTAGTCTCCCTAAACTTTAGTTTTCTCACCTGAATAGTGAAGAGGTTGGGCTACCAAGAAAGTACCTATTTAGATATACAGCCTCTAAATTAGTGATTTCAAACTGATGACTCGTGAAGTTAATATGGATCTTAAAGGTTTAGTTTGATCACATCCTACATGGAAAACTTTAATCTCTGGTCTTTTAGGAGGAGTTGGCGTCATTGGGGTCTCATTTTTCCATATTCATGTGTTCTTACATTCTACCATTTACACAATGATGTTAAATTCCTGGAACTTGAAGACATTTTAGTTTTAATCTTGGGGTGGAAAATTTCTAAAATCAAATCTAATAGTTTGCAATTCAAAATAATTTACAAAAGCCAGTTTTCGTATGTGGCTAGGCATTGTATCAAATTTAAGCCATTGACTTGCAAATTGACAGTTTCAGAAGGACAGGTTGACATGGATTAAACTTTTGCCAAAAACATTTAAAAATAAAAGGGAGCTACTGGCATGTATGCCAAAAAAGTAATAGGTAGCAAAAGGAAAGACACACTTGTCAGTTACTATAGGCACTTACTATGGGACTGTGGGAAATTGGAGCTGACAGTAAGTTAGTAATCAGGAGGGGTCCAGCCTTTACTTTATTTGATCAACCTTTCCCAGAAACCATTTCAAGTAAAAAGGAACAGCAATGTCTATAATATCAGGACCACGGAGAGCTCCTCCAAGATGCCTTACAAAGGCACAAGACCATTTGATTTAGACAACCTGGAGGTGGGAGTAGAAAAGTAAGTTTTGGATCCTTTTATTGAAAAGTCTTTGTCAAATATCAGCCTGTGGCCTTGAACACTCTAGGTCACCTTGACTAGGACCTCACTTGCTCATTTGTGCTTACACACCTTGTGGAATTACAGGTTCCTGCTGAGCTGCTTCAAAATGGAAAGAAAGCTTACTCTTAAAAACCATGTGAAGAAATCATGTTGTGCTGGTGTGGAATGAATGCCCAAGAAACCAGCTGCTGAGCTGTAGGAAATACAAATTAAATTCACTTACCCTGTTAAAAATGCAATAGAAATGCCTGGTTTTTCCCAGATGTTTTGGTCATAAAAATGAATGAGCTAAGTTATTTTAGACTAAACTAATGTAAAAGAGATAGAAAACAACAACATCAACTTAAAACACTGGGGCATGGTCAGGATTAGAGAGAACCAGGGTTGCTATGAGTATGTTTTAGGTGAATGCTGTCTTAGGGATATGTCACTGGTGAACTGGTACTCCAGGCACTGGAGCGAGAGACTGCTCTATAGTATCTAAGATTCTGGACATCTGCTTGAAAAGTCCTTAATTTGACAAAGTCTCTCAGCTAATAAATGATATTACTAAGATTTAGACCTCAGACTTAATCTTATTTTAAACCAAATCTTAATTAAGAGGCCAAAATTTAAAACACCTTATCAGTAGGGGTATAACTTCAGTGTGTATCAAAATGACCTGGAGATCTCAGAGGCAAAATGACTCCTGGGTATGACTGCCTGAGATAATGATTGAGCATATCTGGTTAACAGCCTTAGATTTTATCATCTGGACATACCCTCCACATGACTCTTGTGCATCTAAGTCTGGGAGACCACTCTTTGAAACATGTTGGACTATGTGACCTCTCTCCAGATAGTATTCTGGTGGAAGAAGCAACCAACAATAACCAGAAAATTAAGTCTTCAAAAACAAGGAATATTGTTATTAAAGTTGGTCCAGTAGGGGTCTGAGTGATAATGAAGCTAATGTCCTTAATCTGGCTACTTCATTCTAACTCCAAAGCATGTGTCATTTATTAACTTTTTGTACCTCAGACAATGTAGAGAGAATTTTGTTGACAAAGAGAGAAATCAAAAGAAGGAAAATATAGAAAGTATAAATTCAGATTGAGACTTTACTAAACTTGTAATTTGAAGAGTATCAGACAAAAACAAATGCATGCTTTTATTTGGAAAAATACATACAAATAAGACTCCCCTTCTGCCCTGCCCAAGACAATAATTCTGAAGAATCATAATTGGTTTATTGAAAACTCTTGATTTCCTAGGTAAACAATGGTAAAAATACATTATGGTTTATAATGAATTTTCTTATAATCTGAGATTAATGTAACTTTATCCATTATATAAATAGCAATATTAGGTAGCATTTGCCACATGCCAGACACCACAATATACAGAGAAAGAAATCATACAACCTACCCCCCAAGAACACGGCCCACTGATGGTAAAGACTTCACATACATTTATGGCCTTTCTTAAACCTGACTAAATGCTATAATAGAACAACTGGAAATGGTGATGAGAGTACAAAAGCTTACAGGAGAGAGAGGACAGAACAGTCAAGAAAATGGGTGGAACTTGGTGTAGCTCAAAAATAGTTTTCCTCAGAAGAAAGTGAGAACAGAGACTAGCTTATGTTACAAGGTATTCTGCATGGCATGCTAACTTTTATCTACAAAGGTGTTACAAGTTCTTCAGCAGTAGAAAGAAATGATTTGAGTTGATCAATGTGGAGATTTGATTAGAGAAGACTGGGTTCCTTGCAGTCTCATATTCATTGTGGAAGCAGTGTAAAGAGGGGATTTATATGGGGGCAATACTAGAGGCAAAGAGAAAGGCTTAAAAGATCACCACAACAATCCAAATGATGACTCATGAAGACCTGAACTAAGAAAGTAGGACCCTAGAAGATGAACTGGCATGATATTAAGAAGGCATATCTATAGGATATAAGAAGGAGATTTTGCACACACCCACCCACCCACACACACACACACACACACACACATACATGCACATACATACACAGGAAGCAGATGATTAAGTTCATGAACTGATCTTAGAAAAAGTGCTACCTACGTTATTGGCGAATATCACTATAATCACCTGAGGATCCCAAGAGGAATATTTTGCACCTGCATACACCAGTGCCTAGTCTACCATTCAAAGCAATTTTTTGAAACTCCTTTATTGGATTGGCCATCACAGCTGTTGTCGTATTAACCTTGATGCCCTGAATATTATCAAAATGTCTTCCTTTCAATATTTACTTTAACTTTGAGTAAAGAAAAAAGTCATTGGGGGCCAGATTAGGTGATTAGGAGGGTATTACAATACAGTTATTTGTTTAGTGGCTAAAAACTCCCTCACAGACAGTGCTGTGTGAGATGGTGCACTGCTGTGATGCAAGAAACATGAGTTGCTGGCAAAGGGTTCAGGTTGTTTTACTTCTAACTTTTCACTCAGCCTTTTAAACACTTCTAAATAGTAAACTTGGTTAACTTTCCTGTTGGTACAAATTCACTATGATGAAAATTTGTCTAGTATCAAAAAAAAGGTTAGCAACATTGTTTTGACTCTTTATTTTGACTAACAGAACTTTTTGATTTTGGAAAATTAGCTGACTTCCATTTGGCCTTTTGACACTTTGTTTCACCGGTGTTTTGGTAACCCACCCTCCATTTCATCAGCCATGGTAACATGGTCAAAAACATCATCGTGCCTCTCCGAAAGGTCTTGGAAAACTTCCACTCTCCTTTGTTTTTGCTCATTGGTGAGCTCCTTCTGGACCATTTTTGCACATACCTTTCTTATGCCAAAACTGTCAGTTAAAATTTTCTTAATTGTTTCTCTTGGATGTTTACCTGGTCTGCTGTGCTTCTCACAGTCACCCAATGACTTTGATGCACAACTTGAAGAATTATTTTTGTCATTTCTGCTCATAACTAGCCTCTCTGACCTTCCTTCATCAGTGATACTTTCTCTCCCCTCAGAGAAACATTTAATCCATTTGTGTACTACCATTTTCTTTATGCCATTCTCCCCATAAACTTAGACTAACATTATCCTGATTTCATTTTCAGTCTTGCCAAGTTTAACAAGAAATTTAATGTTTATTTGTCATCCTAATTCAACCTCTTGCATTCTTGGGACAGCCCAAAACACACAATAATAGTGAATGTCACTCAGCAACACACTACCACCTTGCCAACATGAATACAGCTGAGAGAAAATAATGTTTCAAAGTTATGAAAACTTATCGAGTTTTTTGTACAGTGTTGCCAACGTAACCATACAGTGGCAAGTTCACAAACTTTGTTGTCAGACTATATATCCATAAACATATATATACATACACACATTCTCAAAAATTTGACTTCCAAAACTTTCTGCCTTTCCTTTACAACACTCAATGTAATTATAATTACATAATCACTTATGTAATTATTTATATGATGCCTTTTATCTCATTAGTAGGATTCCACAGAGGAGAAATGATGTCTCTCTTATTTATCACTTTATCTTTTGTATGTACTTACCAGAGTATCTGGCATATGGTCAGCATCCACTGAAAGTTTACTGAACAAATAAGTGGAGTATGTAAGCAAACATATGAGCAGGATGATACATGTGGGACATAAGAGGAGCTCAGTTCTAGAACGGGTAACCAGAAGATTTAAGAAGATGTACTGCACATAGGCAGTTGCGTAAGTGGTTTCGAGTTCAATGAAGAGATGGGAGTTGGAGCTGTGTATACAGGTGCAAGAAATACACAAAACAAGGGAGGATGATGAAGTTACCCAGGGCCCATGCAGAATGCAAGAAGAACTTAGGAACATTAATATTGTAGCAAGAGGAAGGCAATCCAGAAAAGAAAATCAGAATAAAATACTGCCAAAGGAAAGGGTTTCAACCATGAAGTTTTTTTTTCCATCAGTATCAAATGCTATAAAGCAGTAAAAACAAAAATAAAGATATAGAGTCATCTATTGAATTTGGCCTGTAGGTGGTCACTATAACAATGGCTAGCGTGGACAGATGGATGTGCAGGAAAGAAGACAACTAGAAGTGAGTTGAAGAGTAAATAGGAAGTGAGAAAAGAAATTAAATTCCAGATGACTCTTTAAGAAATGTGGCTGTGACCCAGCAGAGAAGAATAAATCAGTATTTGGGAAAATGTAAAAACTATGGAAACCAAAGGTTAATAACAATGTCATTATCATTATAATGAATTTTCTAAGACATATTTCCTCTCTCCTCTCTTTTATTCTTCAAAACGGCATTAACCATATTCTGCTGTCAAATTAAAAAAATGAACCTAAACAAAACAAGGAGAGAGGAGATATTATTTGAAAAGACGACTGCAAGGAGAACATCCTGACCATAATACCTGCAGCATCTCAGAGAGAAAGCAGAAAAAAAATTGCTTCTACTGGGAAAAATAAAACAAAGCTAGAAGAAAGGTGGTGTGGGGAGTAGGGTGAACAGGTGGTGTTTTTCGAGACTTTGAGCAGGAAATTGTTTTCTTTGTGGTCAGCTGATTCTCAGAGCTGATCCTCATTGCAATGTTTGTTTAACTTCTCAATGCTTATGTAAGTTTAAGAGTAGGCCATAGTTCAGAGGCTTGAGAAAGGAGATAAGGTAGCTTTACGTTTGTTCAAGTCAAATTAACAGGCATTTTGTCTAGATGGGTGATAAGAAAACAGTTCAGCTAATCATTTGTGAGGAAAAGAATAGAAATTCGGTCTTGTTATAGGTAAATAAGGTGGTCTTATCAAGTCAGGCAGTAAGCCATTTCCCAAACACAAAAGGAATTTTTTTAATTCTGGCTGTTTTCCAAAAGCACAGGACTCAGGCAAGGAAGATCAATATTGTTACTACCAATGTGAATTCCACCCAAACAAGAAATTTTTTTTTTCTCTAATAGGACTGATTTATTAGATTAGTAATTTAAGAATACATCTGGAATTCAACAGACAAAAGAGGTGTATCCAAGTCAGTGAGGATCTTAGGCAATATTGAGTCCAAAGGTAAGGCTGGGATGTGAACTCCTCATGAACACTGATCTTCACACCTGGCAGGTTAAGACCCTCCATACTACTAACCCTTGTATCAACACTGTTTCTTAGATTTGTTGAGCACTTTGCATTTGACCAACAATGAACCATTCAATGAATCCTCATAACTTTATCAAATAGCATTATTAAACCCATTTCACAGATGGGAAGACCTGGGCTTATGGATAAACAGGTGATAGAGTTAGAATGAAAAGCTCAGGGTTTCTGCTCAGAAGATTACTTGTCTTTTCCAGAGGCTACCTGCTCCCTATTGCCTGCCCTCAGTCCCTCTGCTGGTTTGAGCTTTTCATGCCTGTTCATAAGAACACCAAGCCAATGCCCAGGGACTGAGTTAGGGAGAGCTCAGCACAAGGCTGCTCCTCCTAATAATTCTGCTCATTATTAATGACATTCATTTCATTCTCTGCAAAACACTCCAAAGCCACTGAGAACCCCAGGAGAGCAGATTCTATATAGACAGGCTGGGAACAGAGGTGCAGGGCAATGATGACAGGGAGCTTTTCCAGCTTTTGTTTTGAAGCAGGCAGCCTAAAAGCAGCCACAGCACCTCATAGAACAGCAACAGCTTGTTTAAAAGCCATTTCCATTTTTTCACAGTATAAAGAACCACTCCCCTTTCCCCTACTCTCTCTGTCCCCACCTCCACAGCCCTGACTGTGAAAATCTGGGTCAACACTGGCTAAGAAAGGGGATCAATAAGCATCCAGCTATGTTTGCAGCAGCCCTCCTATTAATGAGAAGCTTCTCTGGATGGAGCTCTATGAAAAGGGGCTGTGTGGACAGTCCGGCCACAGGCAGCTAATCATCCATGGAAGGTTCTAGGGTTGTGATCAATTCAGCATCTCATCTGTCCCCATTTGCAGTCACACTATCCAGGGGGAAAAATTGTTTATTTCCCTGAGAAGGTTAAAAATAACTAAAATATACACATACAGAGACAAAAAAAATGAGCTTTCTACTGAGGAGGAAGTTCTCTAAACCTATTTCCTGGGCTTAGAGATGTAAGGGGCCATTATCCTTTAGAGAAAGCATAATTATGAATTCCCCCTTTCTAATTTTCTCTGAAGTAGGATTCCACTTTCTTGCTTGGGTTTAGAATATCTGATGGGTACATCCTGCACCCACAGTACCATACACAGACCCACAAGTGCTAATCACTGAGAGGGCAGAGAAAATGAGAAATTTTTTCCGTGGCCTCTGAAGCTACTTAATATGGTCTCTGCCCTCCCCATCAGGCTTTGTATCCTACTTCTCTTGAGCCAAGTTTCTCAAGACATCAAGATGATGTTGAATGAACCATGCTCTTTCTTAAAATAGGGTCTGTGTTTGCATTTTCTATCAGCTTTTCCCCATCTTTGTTTGCAGGGTTAACTTTTTATCCTTCTGGTATCAGCTTGAACATCATTTTCTCCAGGAAAATATCCTTACTACCGATTTACCTCATTTGAATAACTATACTTTTTATGCCTAGATAGCCCTTGAATACTCCCACACCTCTAATTCCTTGTTTAGCATCTGTCTTTTATGCCAGAATATAAGGTCTGTGAATGCAGGGACCATCTGCGTTTTATTCACTGTTCTATACATATAGTTTACTTCAGTGCACAGCACAGAGTAAAATTTAAATGGAAGAAAAAATAGTTTAATGGATGCATAAAAGAAGAAACGAATGAATGAATGAATGAATATACACATGCATAAATACTTGAATGAATAAAAACAACTTGGGGATAGAAAATTATTCACCTTGTTATGTCATAATCCCTCCTCCTACCTCTGTACTAGTTTAGCCTTTCAAAAAACAGTAGAACCTCCATAGTTGACCACCTCCCTACATTGACCACCTCTTTAAGTTGACCTAATTTTCATAGACTGGATAAGTACCAGATATACTTAATGTATAGTAGGTCTACTTCTTTATATTGACTTCCTCCATATGTTGACCAGTTTGTTACAGTCCGTTGGGTGGTCGACTTATAGCAATATACTGTGTCTTTGCACCAGCTTAGAGACCCAACCCTGTGCAACATTATACTCCATACATATCCAACCTTAGACTTGGCTTCTTTGTCCTCATTAAGGGATTTAATAATATCTTGTTCATGTTTACACTGAGGTTCTAAGGGTCCTTTCTCCCTAGAAGCCAAAGCTCACAGGAAATGGGGTCCATATAGTAAGTTTTACAATTTTCCCACAGAAGTGTTAAAATGCCATTATTTTATATTAACATTCTATTTGATTATCCATTTTTAATTATTCATAATGGCAGGAGGGAAACACAGGCAGTACATTTATAATATAGTTGACCTTAAAGTGAAGAGAGAAGCAAGAAAACCATGAGACTTAGCTGTGTACTTTTATGCACACCCTTATTTAACATCTGTGCCTGAACTTGGCCTGGTACCTGGCAATAACGCCTTGCAAAAGAACGAAGTCCCCTTCCCCTGAGAAACTGCCTAAGATTACACCAGATGTCTGATTCACAAGAAATCAAAAACCCCACTGAACAGGTAATACAGAACTCAGGTTCAGTGACAACAGCTGAAGTCAAAGCACTCAGTCAGTGGTAAGTGGGGCTGGATGCCAGTAGTTCTCCCAGCCAGAGATCAAACCTCCCAGCAGTCTGACAAGAGTGTATCTCCAACCATCCCTTGGTGTGTGAGGACCCAGGACAGCTGGTGCCGCTTGCAGTACCTTTGGCAGTGAGTACTTGGGCAGCTTTATCTGGGCAAAGGCCTCTCTTCGGTAAGACACGTAGTAGCTGGCTCTTCCACCTGTTGTTACCTAGATGGTGGGGGACATACAAAGAGATCAGATAGGGCCACAGATCATGGGACAAGCTGGAGAGTATTAGCTTTTCCATCATCAACCACAACCAGTTTGTAATTACCTTTAGAGACTATCCTTTGTTGGCTTTGAGTCTCTAATCCTATGGCACCCTGAGTTGATCCCATGTCAGAGTGCCTAGACAATAAGTGGCAATTACACCAATCCTTCCTGCAGTATGACTTTCTCCACGCCAGCAGGTGCTGCCTCTGCATTTGGTCACTGCATTCTGAGTAGGGTACACACCTAGTAAATACTTTCAACTAAAACTAGAAAAGCTATCAATGTGGGATACACCCATGATCTATTTATCCTGCCTTTACTTTAACAGTTTATATGATCCATTTAAACCATACCATAAATGTCAAAGGTATTTTTTTTCTGGATTTGAATAATTACTATTGCTCAAAGACCTCATTACTTTGAAATTTAGTCTGACTTCTGTTCTGAGCACAAATTCCTTTCCTTGGTATTTACAAATCCATGCATTGAGCAGATGTTTATTGGTTCTTTACATTTACAAGTTACTTAAAGCTATTAAAGGTCAGGGAATGAATTCCAGAAATGAAATTCAGAAATCCTAGATTTGAGTCCCAGCTCTCTTATCTCGTGGCTAGGAGGTTCCAAGACAAGCTCTATAACCTCACTTGGGAAAGAACAGATTCTTAGAGGGAAGTAGAAACCACTCCAAGAAATAGTCCTCTGGCCTAGGCTTACTGAAAAGTCCTGCCAACATGGCACAGCTCTGCAGATGGCTGCTCTCAGACCAATTATCCTAACCCAGGGGAAATTAATATTCACAGGATAAGATAACATGGCCTGTTCAGAGAAAATAGCAGGAAAACAATAGCAACCAGGCTGCTGTGCTGAGGAGGCAATTACTCCAGGCACATGCTCCATTCTCTCTAAGCTCCAAGCACACACTGGAGTCAAGCCAGTCTTCCCATTCTAGTCCAAACCTGGCCTCCATCCCCAGCCCCTGCTGGGAGCAGAAAGGTGTAACATCTCTATTGAAGCAACTCATCTCTCCTCACTCTGAGAGACGACACCTCCCATGGTTCCCCCTTGCTCTGCACAGATTGAAAGCCCACAAAGCAGGGGCCACAGGTGCCAGATAGAGCATCTGTCGGAGGCAGCATGAAGGCCAAGCCTTGGAAAAAACTTGGTACAAAGGCTTAAGCTGTGAACCAAGAGAAGAGATTGGTTTTTCCCTTATGTTCAGGGAAAAGCATCTATTTCTTATTACAATAATTCTTATCTTGTGTTTCATGACATTTAAAAATTTTTAATTGTAAAGACATCTGTTCCGAATCTAAACTGTTTTGTGTTTACTTAGAGTAGGTATTGTATATGAAGATCTAGGGGGTGCTGAGATTTGTTTTCTTTTTCAAAATAAGTTTCAATTTCACAGAATCATATTAAAATACCATCCTTATATCTGCACACAAAAGTCACCATCAGTCTTTGCATGACCCTGTTTCTTTGCTGAATTTTATTTTTTATTAAATTGTAAAACCAACACATGAAAGAATACCTGTCAACTCAAGAACTAGATCAATAGTTTTTACTCATTAGAGTGCCTGGGAATCACCTGGAAAGCTTCTTAATACTCAGACTTCGAGGCCCCATCTACAGAGTCTCCGACTCAGTAGAGATGGGGGCATCAGAATTTTCTTTCCGATAAGTTTCCAGGTGATTCTGATGCTGCTGATCTGGGGACTGCACTTTGAACACCACAGAATTAGACCTTTAACAATTTGAACACAGAAATAGACCTTTAACAGACCAGGCATGGTGGCTCATGCCTGTAATCCCACAAATCTAGAGGCCAAGGCAATAGGATGCCTTGAGCTCAGGAGTTTGAGACCATCCAGAGAAAGAGCGAGACCTGGTCTTTACTAAAAGTAGAAAAGTTAGCTGAGCATGGTGGTAAACACCTGTAGACCCAGCTACTTGGGAGACTGAGGCAAGAGGATCACTTGAGCCCAGGAGTTTGAGGTTGTTGTGAACTAGGCTGATACCAGCTATTATAAAGACTTCTGTTCCAAATCTATAATGGGTACTCTAGCCCAGGTGACAGAATAAGACTCTGTTTTGAAAAAAAATAAAATACACTTACCTCTGTGATCTTCACCATCCTGACCCTTGCTTCTTTCCCTGATATAGCTAATTTCCTAAATTCTGTGTTTACAATGATGATAAAGTTGTTTTTTCTTAATTGAGGTAAAATTCACATAACCCAACCTAAATCATTTTAAACTACACAATTCAACAGCATTTAGTACATTCACAATGTGGTCCAGCCATTCCTTCCATTTAATTTTCAAATATTTTCATCACCTCAAACATGCCCCCATACCTAATGATAAATCTTTGAACCCCTAAATATATCCTCTGGTAACCTACAATATGCTTCAAATCATCTTTCCACATGTCATCCTGAATATCACCAAACATGCCTTTGGGAAAGTAGACCAGTGTCCAACAAGGCTGTCCCATCTCTGACTGATGGTCAGAGCTCACTGACTAATAGAAGCTCCTTCTTTTTTTTTTCTTTTTTCCAGACAGAGTCTCACTATGTCACCTTCCAAAGAGTGCTGTAGCATCACAGCTCACAGTAATCTTAAACTCTTGGGCTTAAGCAGTTCTCTTGCCTCAGCCTCCCAAGTAGCTGGGACTACAGGTGCACACCACAATGCCCAGCTGTTTTTTTGTTGCAGTTATTTAGCCAGCCTGGGCTGGATTCGAACCCACCACCCTTGGTATATGTGGCTGGCACCATAACCACTACTGTGCTACGGACACTAAGCCACTAATGGAAGCTTCTTCCTGGAAGATCAAGATGCCTCCACAAAGAAGAAGATAATAGCACCCCTGGCCTCCTATCAGCACAATAGAGAAAGGCAGGGCCCACAGGGGTTTTCAAATCACCAATGAACAAAGGAAAAGAAAGCAGTCCTTTTGCTGGCTTCATAGCCTATGGAAATCATCCACAGTTTCTTCTCTCTCTCTCAGGTTCACACATATAACATGAAAGAATTTGTACTTGAGTAAATAATGAAGATAGAAGTTGTCCTTCAAATACACTGTAAATGGTCCAAAATATGAAAGGTCCACATGAAGACCAAGGATCCCTAGGATTTTCCAAGTACCTCTGATATCAACAGTATCTCCCAGAAATGTCAAGCTTGCTCCTGCCAATCTCCTTTTGTATTGACTATGTCTTTGTCTCCTACTTGTCTAAATCCAATTATTTATTATTTTAAACCTCAGTGTAACTCCTATGAGTTCATAAAAAGGTTTTTGAATGGTAAAAATTTGTTGTAATCTTGCATCATATCTGGCTCAGCGTTCATGAAACATAAAAGTTGTGTATTGTTTTTCAAATGCCACACAGACCCTCTGATGAAAGGTCACGTAACCTAAGCATGTCCCGGTGAACCAAGCATGCAGCCATGGATGGAACCTAACTGCTTGGACTGAAGAACAGGGAATTAAGAAGCACACACTGCATAGCAGAATCCAAGACCCAATCAGATTGAGACCTGGCATCATCCCATTGCATGATCCTACCAGATCACACCTCAATACTCTCTTTCTATAAAACCAGCCCAATCCCCTAGTTCAGGGACACACTACTTTGGGAACTATCCGAACTATCCAAACTATTCCTTTCCTTTGGGCAAAGTAAAAAAAAAGTAATAAAACACCCTTACTAGGTATATAATTGCTTGGCTGTGCCTATTGTCCTGATACCCACCAAGTGAATGAACACCTTTGGGTGGTAACAGATTCTCTCATCTCTCAACTTCTGAACTTTGTTCTTTTTATTTCTATAGTGCAGTCAATATTTACTCTTGTGGCACACACATTCCTAGAATTATTTTTCCATGTCTTATTATAGCGTTGTCACCTTCTTAATTCCTAGACAATGTTTGTTCTATGGTTGGAATTTTTGTGTCCCCTCCAAAATTCACGTTGAAACTTAATGCTCAATGCAACAATATTAAGAAGTGGGGCCTCTGAGAAGGGATCAAGCCATGAGGGTTATGCCCCCAGCATAAAATGGTGCTTTATAAAAGACTAGAGGGGACTAGTTAGCCTCATTTTTTTCCTTTCTGCTGTGTGAGGACCCAGTATTCAAGGCACTATCTTGGAAACAGAGAACAAGTCCTCTCCAGACACCAAACCTGTTGGACTAGATCTTGGACTTCCCAGTCTCTAGTATTATGCAAACTAAATTATCTGGTCCAGAGTATTTTGTTACAGCAGCAGAAGGGTATTGAGATAGCTGATTTTCTGGTAGATGTTCAGTGGACACATAATAAAAATACAAAAATAACAATAAAACTGTCACAAACTGAGCTCATCTACCATGCTCTAGAACAGCACATGGCCCTTATAAAATTATTTAGTTTAATCCTTGTGACAATCCTATAGAGGCTCTAAGATTCTGAGTGACTTGCCCAAGATAAGATAAACTTGAATCTTGGAACATTGGCTCTAAGCCTGTTCTCCTCCTCATGTCCATCTTTCCATGTCCTCTGTCCATCTTTCTTATTTCACTGTAACAACACAATATTTTTCCTTGAATCCAACACCTTTAAAAAAATAAAAATATTCTGAAATTGACATGTACATATATGGTTATGTTTCTTTGCATTCCCAGAAAACCTGTTACAACATTCATGTTGAATTTTTAACATGATGTCTTCTTAGAAGAAATGAGGTCAGAACTGCAAGAATCATAATAACTATCACACTATGAACGTTTCATTATGGGTCAGAAAATTGATGCTGAGAAATATCAACTAATTTGCTCAGCATCACACAACCTCTCACTGCCATAGCCAGAATATGAACCTGGGCTTTTACACTCCAGCCTACACCTGAATCCCTGACCAGGAATGGGCACATCCCCCAGAGTGAGGTACACAGCAGGGGGGCCACGCTGACTTCCTGTATAGTCTCGATCAGTCTGCTTCACCAGAGAGGCGTTGAGTTTGGTTTCCTCCACTGGCTAGTGACTAAAACATGGATATGATGAAGAACTCTCCATTCCTGTCCATTACCTGGATGGTCAAAGAAACTTCTTTCCAAATAGAACCTCTAGCACATGCCCTCAGGAGCAGAGTCCTGATACTAAGCTGATATATTTGCTGCCTCTCTGTGATTGTGTGGCTCTCTGGCACATGAGAAAGGAAAAAAAAGTTTAGAGACTATTAATCTATTTTGATGAACTTTTCTCTTCCTTACAAGCAAATTTGCTGGCATTGTAAATCCCAGAGATTATTACCACTTTCTCTTTCAGTGACACCTTTTATTTTACATTTGATGAATGTCATCCAATTATTTGCTCTGGGCCCATCCGTCATGCTAAACACAGAATTAGCTGGGTCTTTTCCTTACTAATGACTGGCTCGTTAATCTGATTTTCTGGATTTCTATTTTACAGGTTTAATTGGGCTCCTGGCCAGTGAAAATGATTCCTTTGGACAAATGCATTGGCCATTAAACACATCTGTCTTTTCTGACTTGTTCCCACTCTTGCCGTGACCAAGTCTAACGTGACATTTCCTTTATTTTTTCATTTACCCTTGTTTCTAGATGACAGCTTGCCCCAGAGGAAAGAAAGAAACCTGCCCCCCCCCCCAATGGAACCAAAGGGCCTTAAGTCATTTTCTAGCAACCTCTGGGGATTTAGAAGCTGAGCCTAATTCTGCCAGAAAACTTACAATTTCTCTAGAATTTATAATTAGACATAGGTGATTTGAGAGAAGAATCAGAAATGAATAAATGTGAATAACTATTCTGTGTAAGGTACTTTACTTTCCTTCTAATAGCCACAATAACTATTATTAATATTGTTAATATCATTACCAATACCTCACATGGTAAAGATAGTAATCACTGGTGACATTCCTGAGAATTTATTACATGCCATACTAGCCTCTGTACATACTACAGAGGCTAATAGCTTCTACTGTACATACTACAGAGAATAATAGCCTTCTATTTTATGTCCAGGTGTGGAAATTAAGGCATTAGGAAGTTACACAACACATTCAAAGAAAACACAGTAAGTAAATGGTGCAGCTAGATTTTGAACCCAGGTTTATTTGACTTTCAAAGCTTATGCCAACCCCTCCAGTTATGTGCAGTTTCTAAACTTCTGTGTGTAGAGGAATGAGTCCCATTGTCACTCAAGTTCTAATTCCCGGATAAGATGCCCACCAGCAAGGCAGATCTTTCTATGTAAGTGTTCCTATCAGTTTCTCAGTTCTGAGAAATCAACGCTCTATTGTCACACCGGAGTGAACGGTGCTGCTATTGGAGTTGGTGAATAACAGGGATCATAACTTGGCTTACATCAGAGCTCTTGCCTTCATAGGAAACAGTATGTAGAAGCTTTTCTAGTTAGTGGATCATGCTGGGTCCAATACAGTATTAATAATCTGTCTACACCAAGAGAAATGACCACCTTAATGGCACATTTGAGTTACTTCTCACACAGCCTCTGTATTTTTTTCTTCCTCTTTAAAAAAAAAAAAAAAGGAATTTTTCATGTGTTTGTTGGCCATACATCTGTCTTCCTCAGAGAAGGTCCTCTTCATATCTTTTGCCCACTTATATATGGAATTATTTGCTCTTTACTTGTTGATTACTTTGAGTTCTCTATAGATTCTGAGGGTTGTCTGTTTACTTTAGTTATTGTACCCTTTGCTGTAAAGAAGCTTTTTAGTTTGGTCATGTACTATTCATTTATTTTTGGTGTTGCTGCAATTGCCAAGGGGGTGGTTTCATAAAATCTTTTCTAAGGCCAATGTTATGAAGAGTTTTTCTCACACATTCTTCTAAAATTTTTATCATGTTATATCTTAAGCTTAAATCTTTTATCCAGTGAGAATCAATTGTTGTTAAGTGGTAAGAGGTGTGGGTCCAGTTTCAGTCTTCAACGCATAGCTAACTAGTTCTCCCAGCACCATTTATTAAATAGAGATCCTTTTCCCCACTGTATGCTTTTGTTTGGTTTATCTAAGATTGAATGAAATGTGGAGAGAAGGAAACACTTTTACATTGCAGGTAGGACTGCAAACTAACATAGCCTCTATGGAAAGAAGTTTGGAGAATCCTTAAGGAGCTAAAAGTAAACCTATTTGATCCTGCAATCCCATTACTAGGCATCTACAGAGAAGAAAAAAAAATCATTTTACCTTAAAGACATTTGTACTAGAATGTTCATCGCAGCTCAATTCACTATTACCAATACATGGTAGAATCAACCCAAGTGCCCATCAAACCATGACTAGATTAATAAACTGGTATGTGTATACCATGGAATACTATGCAACCCTAAAATAAGATGAAGTCTTTCCATCTTTTGTATTTACTTGGATGCAGTTGAAGAGCATTTTTCTTAGTGAAGTATTACAAGAGTGGAAAATCAAGTATCCAATGTATACAATGATCATATGAAAACAGTAGATAAACAATCATACCCCACATGAGAGAAAAATTCAATTAAATTCAAGGGTGAAGGGCTTAACTAGCACTTGAACTTTACCTAGCAAATGCAAACAATGTCACCTAATCATCTGTACCCTCATATCAATCTGAAATTTTTAAAAAGGAATTAAAAAAAGAACATAAAGAAAGTTTATAGAACGTGGGGGGGGGGTAAATATACTTAAAATTTGACTCTCAAGCAGGTTCTCATAGTCACTGTTGCTTGAAATACTAACAGAACAAAGACTGTCTCAGGAATAGGGTCATAAACAAATCAGAGCATCATCGACAGAGGACAGGGCTTTGTACATAATGGAGGGGCAGAGATTAACCCCTGGAGTGTCTATACCTTGTACTAATTACAGTGTGTGTGTGTATTCTCATTCGCCATGTTGACTCTATAAATTAGACAGGTTAAAGGAAATTGAAGCCCCTAGTTAACAACTCTGCATTATTTACTAAAAAAAATTGTTAAGAGAGCAGATCTCATGTTAAGTGTTCAATGGTAAAAAGAAAAAAAAATTAGTAATTAAAAAAAAGAAAAGAAAAAAGAAATAAAAGGGATAGCCGAGATCTTATGATGTACAATAAATTTTTCAATTTATTTCTTCATTAATTCAGTTCAGATTACTCAAAATAATACATCTTGACATTTTTAGGGCTTTTGCTCTCTCCGCCTATGTAGTTCCTTCAAAGATCATGTTTCTCTTAAGAATAATAAAAATAATGAGCTTCTAACTGTTAGGCCACAAGAGAATAAATGGTTGTATGCTTCTTGGGAAGTTACTATAAGTGTCAGGATGGCCCTGGAAGCTTCTGCATGGAGATTAAGTTGTCTGAACCATCTTGAGCTCATATTCCAAAACTGCTTTCCTAAGGTGTCACACGATGTGTCTGAATGAAAAGTATGGTTTAGCATTTGGAAGAACATGGCATCCTATCAGTAAGTCATCTCTTCTGTTAGACTGTTTGACTTTGAATTTAGTGTTTGTCTATCTGGTGTTTGCTCATTTTATGTCCTCGAGGCTGTGATATTGACGTAATATGCAGTTTTATCTGCCTGTGTCTAGAAAGAATGGGTCTATTACCTAACATGTGTACACTGCACTAGGACTGGGCCTCCTTTGAAACAGATTTGTACAAATCTTTTATTGGTGCCCTAACAAAATAGTCCCCCACACACAAGAAAAATAACTTCACCAAGAATAGATTCAGGATAAGATAGTTAGAACTGAAGCCAGCATTACTTTTTGTCTCTGCGTATGTGTATATGCAGCATGTGTGTAGGGGAGGTGTTGAAGGAAGGAGGCATACTGAAGTTGCCAGTGCACTCAATAGTCAAAAAATACCAAAAAACACACTGTTGCCTTCATCAGCCCTGCTGAGCAAATTCTTGGAGAAAATTCACTGCCTACTGGAAATGTTAGTAAGGCAGAGAAAGGGCAGGGAGTTAGGAAAGGCTGAGTCAGACAAATCACACTGATGACAGATGTGCCCATTCTACTGACTGTGTGTGGCACTGACATTTGCCAGTGAGGCTATCCCTATACACAGAGTGAAAGGTTAGAGGCAATGAGGAATATGAGAAAGAGCAGCGGAACAGGGATGGGCATAGCTACAGAACAGAAGTGCCTTCAGTCACATGGGATGAATGGCAGGTGCATACAGCTGCTTAGAGAATCATTAATTTTGTTGGTATGTTCAAGGTACTTGAAATATCCTGAAAGGGCAAAGTAAACAAAATCATTAATTTTCTAGAGATGTAGAGATTCTACTTTGGGACATGGGATTTCTGCAAAGCTTGGAGATACATGTGGGCTGCTAGATACGACAGCAAAGTTTCACCAACATGGGATTTGCATGCCTCATGAGTGAATTTCAGGACAGCAGAACACAGATTTAAACCATCTGTCAAGTTGTTTCTCAGAAAACACTTCTACCTCCCCAAAAGAGGCATGAATATTTGTGAAATGCCAACTGCTACTTCCTGGAGCTTCCCCATTCAGCCTCCTGTGCCGTGCTTCCCCATCCTCCGCCAGCACCAGCATCAATATTAGGGTGCCAGGCTTTTTGCTCATCATGATATATGTGTTGTCTGCTCTCAACACAGTGACCCCATGGAGGAAGTGCTATGCAGCCCCACTTTACTGAGAAGTTAGCTAACATGCATAAGCCTCTCAGCCTCAAAGTAGCAAAACCCAATTTTGAACATGTGTCCCTAAAGCTTGAAAATGCCCATTACACTGCATAGCCTTGAGTGAATCTGAAGTGTCACTCCAGAGCTTGTGTAGAGAATGGTTAGCTTAGGACAGGTGATCTGATGGGACTCATCCTGACTCCTAGAAGGCTCCAGCAATAAAGAATTTCACAGTGGCTTGCGTCAAAAATCACCAAGCCTTCCCCTCACCCCATTTTCACAGTTGGAATTCATCTTTCCTTCTTCTGATTCACAGGCTCTTTCTTTGTGGCTCTCCTGTTCCACTTACCAGTTATTGTCCTAAATTACAGGGGAGTGTGTCCATCTTGGGTCTCTTGCTAATAGTAATATCTGAAAAGTAGATAATGTCCTGTACATTCCTAATCCTATCATAGGATCCAGCATCCAGGTCCTAATAACTAATATCTACAGAGTACTCTACGCTATTAGCTTCCATTATTGGATTAATAGCAATCTCATTTAGTATGAGCAAAACCCTGCACGTAAGGTCTAATTACATCCTCATTTTAGAAGTGAGGGGTCCAAGGCTCAGACAGGCCACTCTAGGTCACCTTATTACCAAAAGGGTGAGGCTCAAAGCCATCCTCAGAACTTCTGACTTATAACTCCAGGCTCCTTTCACTTTGATAGTCTTCTGTAATCTGAGTCAGGATCAACAAAACACAAAAGGGAGATAATTGCATGAATTTTTACAAGTGGAGAGTAATTTTACATCAAATATTCCTTTGAGTGGTTGACAACACCACAACGTGGAAAATCAGGGGCTATCAGAGAGCTCACTTTCCTGTGGGAAACAGGGAGCAAATTACAAGATGTTCATCTCTACCCACTGCCGAATGCACATATTAATTAAAAATCTGGCCAAAGTCAGATCATTCCTTGAGCATTAATCTTGTTTAAACATCTCTTACTGGCCCCAGTTCCACCATGTGTTGCATTTATCAGTCAGAAAGTACTTATTCAGCACTTTCGTGCCCATGAGAACCATGGGGATGGGACCTCCATAGTGGTACCATGCTATGGTACCCTCAGGGCCAGGGGCTATAAAGTCCCCTCCTCAGGACCACAACAGCTCATTCTCATGCTCCTTCACCAATTGCAATAAAATCGGTGCTGGACATTGTGAAGTCCACATTCATCCTATTTTCACTTCACAGATGAGACAACTGAGACATCAGATAGCAAGGTTACAACGCTAACAGAGGGCTGAGCTGAGATTGAAACTCATGTTTGTCTGACTCCAGAGGCTGTAGTCACAGCCACTCTCTCAGAGAGTGTGACAAGCATATACTCATGAGAAGATTGTGTGTACACCCGGTGTAATATGTAATGTATCAACAGGTATGATTATGCTCCTAATGCCTCAAGGGGAAAGTGGGTTCTCAACTGTAAAGGACAGTTTGTTTACTGAATGGGATGATGGATTTGAGGATGGTGTATCAGAGAAATCAGGACCTGGCAGAATCGTTCTATATAATGAGAAAGAGACAGAGAGAAAAGGTGGGAATAAGGCAGAGATTGATCTGGAGGGAAGAAAAAGACCATCAGTTACAAAGAGTGGTCGCAGGATAGAAGAACCCTGAAAGGAAGTCACTAGTTACCACTGTCAGGGGGGCTCCCTGGGGGAGTGGAAAGAAATAGTGAGTGTATGTGGATCTCACTAAATATTTCTGCTGTATACTGCATGACACAAGCACCCTGCTTCATCTCTGTTTAACGTAACAAAACATCTGTACTACACTCCTCAATAATCATATTATTATTAATTTTTTTTGTCTATCTTGCCAGAGGTGATTCATATCAAAAATAAAGTTTTGCTTTAAGAAAACATCTGGGTCTGGTGGTATAGTCCCAGCTACTCTGGAGGCTGAGGCAAAAGGTTCTCCTGAGCCCAGGATTTGGAGGCTGCTGTGAGCTATGATTGTTCCTATAAATAGTCACTGCACTCAAGCCTTGGAAACATATTGATATCCTATCTAAAAAAAAAAAAAAAGAAAAATTAGTAAAAAAAATATAAAAAAGAAATGAAAGGAAAGAAAAAGAAAAGAAAAGGTCCCAGAGTTATAGCTAGGTTATCGGGAATTTTGTTTTTGTGTATCTATTAAGTTATTCAGTTCTCCATTGTGAAAATTAACAATAATCCTTGGCATTAAGCCTAGAAAAAGATTCCAACCTTCCCCCATCACCATCAGCTACAATGTGCCTTTAGGAAAAGTGTTTAAGTGCCTCTGGACCTCATTTACATCTTAAAACAGCCACATTCACAAAATGAGTCTAAATGTGTCTAATACAAAGTAGGGACTCAAAACCATGACTTCCTCTGTGTTCCACCACCTCATTTCCTGTGAAAATCTTCCACTGTAGTATCTTACACTGTCAATTTCTTTTGTGGTCAACCAGTGACTCAACAAACATGTTTTAAGTGCCTAATTTGTGTTAAAGCTGAATGTACTCAACCCTGCCCCCATTTGCCTCAGGAAATAAGAAATGCAGGTGTTGCCAATCTTTCTTGTCAAGGAACAGAACCACCAAATAGTGGCAGAAAAGAAAGGCTCTGATGTCAACCTGCCTACATACCTTCTAAACTGGTTGTGTGACCTTGGGAAAATGGCTTAACCTCTCTGTACTTCTGTGAAACAGAGGTTGGAGAGGTGCATAACCCCATGGGGTGTCAGGACAATTAGAATCATCAATACATAAGCTGAGCTCATGTAGCCACTCAATTACTGTTAGCTGTTACCAATACATGTAATCGATTCTCCAAGAAGTACCTATTGTTCAATAATGAAGAAAATTAGCCACAAAGTAAACCCATGGAAGAAGGCTAATGACAAATCTTTTAAAATAGCATCATGTTTCTTACACAGAGAAAACATGTTCAATCAACTTCGCAAGGGCTTGCCTCAGATGTTTCAGAGGAAGTGAGGAAGCCGTCCCTTCCCTCCCTCCACCCCACACAAAGCACACCTAAGTAGCAATTACATAGCTCAGTGAAAAAGTAAACACAGCCCTATTAAGAGCACTTTGATTATCTCTCCACTCTGCAATCTGGAAGCTCTCACTACCTGCAGCAAGCAGTAAAACTATCAGTGTCTATTCAGGAGAGTTGGAGAAGGCCTCGGGTATGGCAGACTTTCTAATTGCCTTCCGTGGAGTTACCAGGGTACATTACAATAAGGTGGGTATCTTTTCCAAAAACATTTTTTCACAGGAGAAAATGGAAGCAATCTTGCCTGGCCTTGAGAGGTCACAAGGCCAGAGGGAGAGTCAGGAAGTGGCTAATTTCATGTTCCCATCAAACACAAGCTGGATGAGAAGAAAACAAGGGAGGAGGAGGAGAGAACGTAGATTAAAGGACCAGACAACGTTAAAGCTCAAGTTGCAGAGAGGGAAAAGCCAATCTTTTTAGTTTTATTTTCCAGTAACAGATGTTTTGCTTACAGTTCTAAATCGAATGGCATTTGTAGTAGTAAAGATGAAATAGTTGAAGAAAGGAAAGTAAAAGGAAGGAAGGGAGTTAGGTTGAAAATTAAGAAGCTAGTCCCAGTACCTCCCACCTTCCCTGCTTCTCCCCAGGAGGCTCTGCTGCTAGGGCAGCTGGTCTACTCTATCACCTTGCCCTCCTTACAGTTCTCCTCGGTTCTTGCTTACAGCAGCCCCCTGCGTACAAGCAGTCCTCGCCAGAAAAGCAGGGGTAATCGAGCCCAGCCTTTAAACATCTTCATTCTGTTACTTTCATAATCAGCTTCTAATGTTCTGTTCGATAGACGTGGGGCCCACCAGACAGCTGCTCGGGCTGTGGAGCTATTCTCTGTGCCATTGATCGCAAAGACAAAAATCAATCCTCGCTAAGGAGAAAGAAGTTAAAAATAAATTGCAGGGATTGATTTCTGTTCAGACCTTCTGACTCCCAGTTTAGGACAGAGAAAGGAAGAGCATTCCTGGATGCACCAGTCATGCGATCGCTTGAGAGGCCCCAGTCTTAGAAGCAAAAATCTGGTGATGTTTTATCCACACACATGCATAATCTTCTTGTACTTTATGTTTTCACAATATTGTATTTTTGCTTCATAATAACTATCAGAAATGAGAATCTACCTGTGTTGTAAGCTCTCAGGAGAAGAGGACTGGAATTTATCCTGTTTGCTACAATATGGAACCCTATTGTAGTAACTCCAGAAATATTTGCATAGTAGTAACTCCAGAAATATTTGTTGAGGGAATGACTAATAAGTGAACCAATGAAGGTTCTCCCTCTTATTATTGTCACTCACATGTATTTTTATTCTTCATAGATTTGTGACAGTATGTAATTCTCGTTCTTATTTGTTACTTTGCATGTATATGATCTCTCTCCTCCACTAGACTATAAGTCCTCCTATGGCAGAATCTATGGGTTTTTTTATTTGCATCATAATTCCATTCCAGGAATTATCACTTTTTAATTTCCTTTTAAATTTTTATTTCTTATTTACTGCACTATCCCCATGAAGGAAGGAAAGATTCAGAAATTCACATATCCCAAATAGTTTATTTTGGATTCTGACATTGGAGAAAAGAGTTGAGGAAATACTTCTTTTCCTATGTCTGACTAAATGCACTTCTTTTCCTATGTCTGTCCTTTTCCTATGTCTGACTAAATGCGGTGGCCTATAGATTGATCAGAATTGTGGAATTTTAGGGTTAAAAGGAAATTTCTGGACTCATATAGTCCACTGCTTTCCAAACTGTTTCTTCAGAAATGCCTTGAAGGTGTCTCTAAATGGACAGAGAAGAGGTTGGGTGGGTGGATGAAGCTCAGACAGCTCCTTCCCTTCATGAAACTAGATTCATCCCAACTATGTATGTTTTTTTATATTGGAATTACTTTAACACTCTGTCTGAAAGGTGTTTCTCCAAGAACACCACCAATAATAACAAATTGAAAGCCCCTTTTAAATGTAATCCTTTCATTTTGCCAAAAAGAAACTGAGCCCCAGGGAGGAGAGTTGACGTTCCAATCACAGAGTGAGTTAGTGAGCCAGAGTCAATCCTAAGAATGCTGCCCTCCTCATCTTCCCATCCTGCCCCACCATACTGTTTCCTGTCTCCCAAAGGGTCTTTTCTTCCAGGAGCATTGACTGGCCCTCAAGTTGGACTCCTCAAGTAAATTCTCTTCCTTGAGCACTAGCGTGAGCTCTGCCTTCTCCAGAAAATTATCCCTGATCATGTCATGCCTCTTGGAACTGCCTCAATCCAGGGAGCTCTGCCTTGTAGAGCCCAGCATTTTCTCAAAGGCTTTTGAGCATTGGTCAGGGGAAGGTCACCCCAAACAGTTCTGTTTCCCCTCCAAGACCAAAGACAAAATGAGGAAAACCATTTTGTCAGTCTTATGACCATCACATGCCTTTCATTTAGAACAGCATAAGCAGCATGTTAAGTGCTCAGTAAATGATTGTTAAATGAATGGATGAATGAATGAATCACTCAATCACTGGATGGATCAATCAAAACTTCTGTCTCAGAGAGAATCTATCACAGTTCTGAGTATATAGCTAGTTTTCAATCAATCAAGCTGATTGATTAACCTCTAACTCTACCACTCTGAAACTCTTAAGAAGCTCTTCCTCTGACTGACCATGAGGGGTTTCAGAACCAGATGCTGAAAAGCTTCTTGCAGAAATCCAAACTGTTTATTGACTCCATTAGCTAATTATACAGTTAAAGGCATAGCAATTAAAATTTTTACAAGCTGAAACTCTAAAATTAAGAGATACATCGTCTAGTTAGAATGGTAATGGGAAGAGAACTTAATAGTCTCCATCTCAGTCCATGGCCCAACTGCCTTCATTATCAGCACTGTTGTTTTTACAGCAGTATAATTATCTTTTAATAGGACAAGGCCCCAGAAAAGGGATTCTCCTAGGAGCTGGGCTTAGCAGAGGGGGTGTGGAGGACTTGCAAGTACTTGAGGAGGAGGATAAGGTGACACAGCTAGGTTGTGACTCAACAACTCCTCTGAGCCCTGGAATGATGTGCAAAGAAAGAAACTGTGTTTCCTCCCAGTCTGAAACACATCATGGAAATGGGAAAATGTATGGCAAGAGATTCAAGGTAAAGAGGGAAGAGCGAGAAAAGAGCAGAGGCATGGAAGATAATGATGATTCACTGCTGCCATCCAGGCCCCATGTGGTGCCCTGGGATGAGTATTTGAGTAAATGCTCTAAGTGCATCTGAGGGACAATGTTCAGAGGTGCGGGCATGATTGCACTGTACCAACTCCCATTAAGCCTTGCTTTGGTTAATGATGCAGAAAGTTTCTGATATGAACTAAACTGAAACAGATCTTAACAAAGAGTCCACTGAATAGGGAGTGGAGCAAGGCTTTCCTATCCCCAATATCTACCAAGGTTAGGACAACATCTGCCCATTTTACTTTTATGGTCATCCAGAAAAGTATCTGAGAACACCAGCTGCTTGTTGCTAATGTGAAGAAAAATGGAATGAGAAATAGATCATTGTTCTCTTTTGCCATCCTTTACAATTTATGATAGCTTAGGGGGTCATATCTTTCACCTCTGCCATGTCCTGAACTACAGGACAAAGGATGATTTTCTAAATTTCATTGAAACTTGGTTTCCTCCATGGAAAAACTGAAGATGATAATATCTGTCACATCAAGATCCCATGAAGATTAAAATTTTAATAGATAAAATAAAATGCACACCTGCCAGATATAAATTTGGCACTAAATAAATGTGAGGTCATTTTTCTGCTGTAACAAATATGCTTTCAGCTTCCTAACTGGTGGGTAAAATTGGTGATAAAGCTAGGTGGGAAGAACAATTTGAAGAATCACAGCAGACTGCAGATTCCCAAGTAGGAGAAGAGACACAGCTGATGTCACTCCTTTGAGGTGAACATAGAAAGCCTTGTGGTCCAAGAGGCCACATCTGCCTTTCTGATTCACAGCCTGCCTCTAACATTACGAGGCTCCTGGATAATGAAGCACTGATAGCACCACCCATCCTGTAAAATGCATTGCACAGCAGCTTCCACCCCACTTCCTCCTCATGCCCAAGGAGACACTAGTAACAATAGCAGCTTTCCTGCCAACCCACAATAACACAGCTTTCTATGCACCTATTACCAATTACTCGGAAGTGATACACAAAATGAAAACAATTGAATACCCCTAAGCTAAACATATCACATTCACGTAGTACTGAGAAGGCAAATGATTACTATAGTATGTTGAAAATTATAGAACCATTCTCTCCAATTAAAGGAAAACATTCCTTGCTCTATTAGCCTAGTAAGCAACAGGTATGGTTAACTTCCGTGGAGCCTTACTAGCTCTTTTGGGAAGAAATATGTCTTAGTAATTTACTAGAGACATGGGCAGTAAATCTGTAAATGGGGTGGGGAGATGTCCATGCCTAAAGGATAGATAGGCATCCTGTGCGTAAATAGCCTCCCTGTCTGTGCTAAGAGGAGCAGGAGACACCAGGGAGGCCTCAGTATTTGGATGGTAACTGATGCTAGAAGAGTGGATTACTCAGAGAGGGGGTAGGAGGTGAACACAGAAATGGAATCTAGAAAACTCATTAAGAAAAAAACCCCATATTTAAAGAGTGGAAAGAGGAGGAAGCTCACATGTACAAAGTAAGACTATGGTGGATGGTGCATTATCAAGGAGGCAACAGGAAGAGTGCTTCAAGAAAGAAGCAGCAGTGAAGAGATTCAAACGCCATGGACAGGTCAACTAGGTTAATTACTAAGAGGCATCGTCTAGATATAATTGAAAGATATCTTTGATGAACTTGGCAAAAGCAATTTCAGTGCAGTGGCAGAGGCAGAATTCAGTCTCAAGTGAGTTATAGAGAGAAGGAAATGAGAAAAGGGGATCATGAACACAGTCAATGCTCAATAAATTTCATTATAAATGACAGATGGGACATTTATAGAGAGGAGAGTGGGGCTCAGAAAAGGGTTTTTTTTAATTTTTGTTATATAAAGATGGTGGTTATTAAGCAATTAAGCATTGATGGTAAATCTGAAATAGGGATGAATATACTGAAGCTATCCAAGGAAAGCAAGATGATCAATACTGCCAGGTCCCTGGGAAAACAGGAGAGATGGGATTGAGCGTTTGGGTTGAGGAATCTCATTTATTTGAGGATAAGAATAATGCCTTGTACTTTATTTACATAGTTCTGTCTAACTGTAATTCTGGATACACAGTAAAGACTTAACAAATATTTGAGAGTCTTGAAAGGTTGTCTGGAGTTGAGTTCCCCCAAAAGTAGTGTCTGAAACAAGGGCTCTTATATAAGCAGTATTTTGTTTTGTTTTTGGAGAAATGACCTGTGAACTAGGACATAGGAAATAGGAAGAAAGAGAAAGCCATCCCAGTTACCAAACTGGTTATCATTGTGAGTAAGTGGGGCTCAATCCAAGTAGAGATTCTGTATATGGAATGAGGTTCAGAATTGTCCACCAGGTAAGGAACAGAGAAGCACTTGTCCACTAGCTCCTGAAGTCTACTGATGGAATTGTCTCAGAGGGTCTTGACACCTTCAAGGCTTGTATATGCACTGAAATAATGAAGAGGTCTCCTACAAGCATCTCACTTGGGGAGAAATCAACCTGGAACAAAAAGCAAGAGATCCCCAGTGTAGCCCAGGAGAGGTGACAGCGGGCAGTCTCCATGCACAGCTAGACGCTGAGGCAAGTATGAGCCCGAAGCATGCGAGAACTTCTACTCAAAGGTCAACTAAATATCATTACTTCCCAATCAGATCACTAATTTGTGTTTATTCACAGAAGTATTTCAAATACTAACAGCAATGTTTACATCATTGTATGTATCGGAGAAACATCTCAGCTATTTAAAGAACCTCCATTTACGCTAGCTGTTGAAAAACACTTTTACTTAAGAATCTGAAAGTGCCTGGAGAGTAGTCACCTGAAGATGTCTTTATTGAATTTCTTTTGAAGATTGTCTCTGTAACTCCTTAATTTTCCTTTAAACTCCTGTGTCGTAAATGTGTCCCTAATGATGAAATTACTATTTATTTAACATTCAAAATCTCTCCCATTAAGACCAAATTAACATCATTTAAAATATCACCAAATAGCTTTCTTTGAATAATTACACTCTATTAATTTCTGCCTCCGGGCTTTTTTTTCAGAAAGATAATAACTTATCAGGGGCACAGTCGTCACATCGCATCATAGAGGTTTTTCCTACCTCCCCTGGAGCTTCATAAGGCAGGGTCTTATGTGAAGTGTCAAAATCCAAAGGAGCCAAGGGGCAAGATGCAGGAAGAGTCTTGCAAAGGTAATGAAACCCTGGAATATCTAAAGTCCCACATACAGCTATCAAAGTTGTTTCCTTTGATAATCAGCACTATGGAAGCTACATGGGAAGGTTTTATCATGCACATATGCTGATACATGAGTTGAATCCATGAATAATTAAAAAAAGAATTTAGAGAAAAGCTTTAGCCATCTTTTATGTGATAGGCTTATAAAAATCCTTTAAAGAGGATATGCATACACAAAATAGCGAGGCTGACTTTTGCATGTGGATTAGACTCTGGATTCTTGCATTTTGTAGGACTTTGTAGTTTTCAAAGCATTTTGAAACCGTTATTATCTCCCTTGATCCTCACAACCACCTTCCAATTTAGAAAGGACAAGTAGCATGATTCCTGTCTACAGAGATGAGGAAATTAGTGCTCTGAGGGGATAAGTGATTTGCCTAATGTTTCCTGGCTGGTAGGTGACGTAACCCTGATTACAACCCAGGTCTTTAAATTCAGGGCTCTTTTCCCCATATCAGACTATTAGCTACTTCAATCATAAACTGCCTGAAAGCAGGGGCTACATCTTCTACCGCCATCATGCTTCTTTCCACCTGCTATCCTCCCCAGGACTCAAAACACCTGGTTAATTGGCTACCAATACATGGCAACTGCTAGCCCTTTGGGGGGAACATCTCCCAACACTTTATAAAAGTACTATTTGTCTGTGTTTATACACAGAACTCTTGAAAAAAACTAACAGCATCTTGTTTTCAGGCTAGCAGGCGGCTTCATGATTGTCCTGGAATCATCCTAGGACCATTATGATAGCTGCTTTTGCCCCACATGCCCCACCCTCAGAATTCCTTATTAAAGAGAGGGCTCTCCTCTTCTCTCCTGACTACACCTACCAAACATTACCCGGTGTTGAAAGTAGCTCTAGGAAGTCAATGAGCTACACAATGTTACCTGCCCAGTTCTCATATTTACAAATGTTTAGGGGGATGACTAGAGGTCTGAGTTTGTAGGAGAGGTTGTGAATGCTCCAGGCTGAGGGACCCACACTCTCCAACTGGCCATGAATATGTACAAACCCTCCCAGGCTCAGCAAGACAAGTGTGCTTTTAAGATTCCTGCCCTTTTCCCTGTGTTCTGCTTCTACAAACCATCTCTTTCTCCTGAGTGTTCAAGATGCTCTGTGTCACCCCCTGGGGCAGCTGAAGGCTCACTTAAAACGGTGAGGGAAAATTTCTGTGCTGAGGCAACAAAGATGTCCAGGAGCTTATGGAAAAAGATTTGGCAGAGGCAGGATGACCTCCCCTCCTTCAAATTTTCTGCTCTTTTTCCTCCCTCTAGAGCAGTGGTTCTCAACCTTCTTAATGCTGCAGCCCTTTAATACAGTTCCTGTGGGTCGCGACCCACAGGTGGAGAACCACTGCTCTACAGTACTTTATTTATATCTGATAGATAAGATTTGTCTCTTGCATTTGAGATATGTAAAGAGATATCAGCAATGTATCTTTTTTCATGAATATAATTGCACACACAATGAAAGTTTATTGAGTGAGTGAATGAACCCTTGTCACGTGGCAGGCCACCCCCATGCCACGAAGAGAGAGGAGAGCAGAGTTCCACACAACCCACTGCCCACTCAGATCTCTGGCCATGGGTACTACTCTTGTTTCTCCCTCACAATCCCTAGTAACCAGGGTATGAATCACATTACCGAAGGAATTTTCCTGCGACTATTGCTGAACCACCTATTTTCCAGGATAATCACCAGAAAAGCCACTCCGTAAAGAGAAAAGACAAGATTTTCAACCTTGTTGGCTCGGAACACTGAAATCAACGTATCCCTCTCCCCTTCCCCTACTGAGGAAAGCCGATTTCTCTTTCATCCATGTGGAACAGAGGCATTTCAGTCAGACACTTCCCCATTTAAACAAGGTCTCTTCTGGGAAGGATTAGCTTCTTTTGATTTCACTACAAAACCCCAGGTCCTGCACAGAAAAGGCACTGACAGATTAACAAATTTCACAGCCTTCAGTACATCCCCAGCTCAGCCTGCCCAACAGTGGGAGATCAAACACTAAGCTCTCCCCCTAGCAAAACCATGAAGTCAAGGTCACCTTTACCTCTTAGTCAATAGGAAAACAAAAGGTGAGGTAGAACCTCAGAGGGCTCTATAAATTGTAGGAGTTGCTTGAGGAGTTTAGGGACCCTTCTGCCCTCATGAGACAGGAGATTAAAAGTAGTATGTCCAGAAAAAGGAAACTGTGATCGGATGTGGGGAGCTTTCTTTATAGGGGAAAATGGGACAGGGCAAATTTCTCATGCAAAGTTAACATCATGGGAAGAGGTTAAATTATTTCAATTAATGAGCATGATTATAAAGTGATCATTATAAATATGATTTTCATGTGCACACATGAAAAAGCCTCATCTTTGACCAGTGGAATCAGCAGTGCTACAAAAAAATGAGTGCTTTTCAAGTATTTCTTAACAGCAGTATCATTTGTCAAATGAATATTGAGAAACCCAATCTGTAGCACAAAGGAGGGCAGAGGTGTGGAGGAATGGACACCATGCTTGCAAAGCACAGTTACTGATTCTTATCACATTGAAAGGAAACACTGAGAACAGGACAGTCTCCTAGCAAGCCTAGCAATCCCCCAAGTAACTCAGTGTTTTGGTAGGAGATAAGATCGATCACTCACTAGTAAGCAGGTGTTAAACATTGATGCTTAGTACTGCTTCATAGGGGTTACAGGAAAAGAACACGTTAGGAAAGAGCACATGGCAATCCTTATGCATGCAGCCCTTGTATGTAATTACCTTAACCCTCCACACCTGTTGTGTATAACCTTAATAAATAGCCATTGAGGAGGGCAGCTCAGGGCTACCCTGCATTTAAGGTTAGCCCACCTCCCACAAGCTTGTACTTCTAATCCATGTCACGCCTGGTTCCTTTGTGCAGCGACCAAGACCAGGGCCGTAGGGGTTGCGACCCAGAGGGGCTCTGTTTAAGAAGGTGCTAAGAAGCCTAGCACCTCCATGCCCCTGGACAGCCTCCTCCATTTTTTGGTAGCTCCTGAGACAAGTTTCTCTGAGACTCAAAGTAAAACTACCAAAAACACCGTTTCACATATAAAGGTGGGAAAGCATGAAAGGATAGACTGGTCTTTTTTTCCTGAGGTGTTTATTTATTGATTTTTTCCCATCCCTCTGGGACATGTCCCTCTATTAAAAGTAAAATGCTTAAAAGTACTAAAAGCAAATACTTGAAAAAGAAAATTTAAATGAATAAATTCCTTGAAGTTGTGGAAAAACAAACCTACCACAATCCTATGACCCCCATCTTGGTATTATTTAACTACTCAAATATAGGCATAAACAATTTTGTCTCTGCAATGCTCCCCTTTAAAAGCCAAGTCACTGAGGGCCAGCAAGCCTCCTTCAGGGGAAGGAGTAATCCTCAGTGCCCAGCTCTGCCTGAACAATACTCTCTGGAGACACTGCCTACAGCTCCTCTTCCACAACATTCTTTTGTAGACTGAGAGGCAGCAAAAGGCAGAAGACGACCCTCTCTGATGCCCTGATATTGTTCTCAGATATAATCTGTGGGCTTAGACCCCAGAGGAGAAGCTATTCTGTTATGGGCTTTTTGCTTCTGCAAGGCCTTTATTTATATAAAGCAGAGACAGCTTTATTTCAATGAACAGAATGAAACAACAACGACAAAACCTTTCCCTTAGGGTTAGTTATTGATTGTGAAAGTACAAATCTGTTCTCCATAAGGCCTTCTCTGATCTTCATTTCAATTTTCAAAAAACTTATACCTGCCCTTCCAAAAAAAAAAAAAAATATCTCTCTCTATATAGATTCTTCCCAACTATGAGCATGGTATGTTTTTCCAAGTTTTTTTTCTAATATATGTAATAGAAACTTTTTTTACAAGTGTGCAGAAAGAAATATGCATAAAACATTGGCAACTTATGGAGTAACAAAAATTGAAAATTGGCACCAATTATCCCCCATTAGTAGAAAAGATAAATTAATTTCATTCAACACACACATATTAGATATGTACTGGGGATCCAAGAACAGCCACATTAGACTTACATATATCAAGATATATACATCTCACAAATACCAATATAATATAGGAAAAGCAGGCAGAAAAAAGTTATCCTATAAAATATGATTATATAAGTGATATCATTACATTACACAATGTAATACTATCCTGAAATAAAAATAAATTAATAACTGTTCTATGCTATAACATCGATAACCCCAGAATAACATACCAAGTGAAAGAAGTAATGGACTAAGGCAAAGGACGCAGTGTTACTTCCATTTGCATGAAATTACCAGTGAAAGTCAGGTTATCAATGGCTGCCTTTATCTGGTGGACAGAGGAGAAGAAACTGGAAACTTTCAGAAAGGAACGTTTGAGGATGATGGGAATCTTCTGGATTTTGCTAATGGTTGTGTGAATCCATACATTTACTAAACATCATCAAATTACATATGAGTGAAATCAACCATAGATAATAAATTCCATGTCAGTAAAAGTGGGTAGACCACAAGATATAAAGGAGTCCCCAAGATGCACGTTTATCGGATTGATATGATAGTGTGAAATAAATCAGTGCCATGTCCCTCCAAGTTAGAAACGTTTTAACACGCAAACATATAATGTATTGCCCATTATGTTTATGTCTTAGTTTTCCCAACAAATTACCACAAATGTGATAGACTAAATCAATGACAAAAATATATTCTCCAACACTTCTGGCAGCTAGAGGTCTGGACTCCAGGTGTTGGCCAGCCCACGCTCGATCTAAGGCTCGGGGAGAGGCTCTTTTTGTCTCTTCCTGGGGTTCCCGACATTCCTTGGTTTGTTGCAACATAACGCAATTCTCTGACTTCATCTCCACATGTCCTCATTTCTCTGTGTGGCCTCTCCTCTTATAAACACAACAGTTTTTGTATTTAGGGCCGTCTCTGCTCAAGGATGCTCACCTTTTAATGAATTATATCTGCAAAGTTCTATTTCCAAATAAGGTTTCATTCTAAGGTTCTGGGTGGATATGGTTTCAGGAAGGACATTGATCAACATCCCCCCATCACGACCCTGGTAAGAATATTGCCTCCTTTAAAAGATTAAAGAATACTACATTAAAAAACCCATAAGAACATTGTTATTTTTTGTAAAAATGTTATATAAGAAAATGCTTCTTTTCACCCATAAGTTGGTTTTGCCATAGAGGTTTTCACTATGGCTACTCTTGAGTTATTTATTTTTCTAGGTATGATTCATTTGCATTCTCATAGACTTATTTAACTGGTTGAAAATAAAATTCGGAAAGAAGAGTGTCAATGGATCAATGCCAACACATTCCATTATTGACGTGCTTTGTTTTCCGACCGAAGAGTTTAATTTTCTCAGCAACTTGAGCTAATTTATCTCTGCTTATAGCCATGGCCTCATGCTCTGCATTAGAAAAGGATTTCTCACAAGTTCCACAGGAAATTAATAGACATGCTGTGAATAATGGGTTCTTTAATTAAATATAGTAAGAGAAAAACTGGGTTCAACAAAGCAGGTTTCTTTCCTGTCAAACTTCAAATAGCTTTTAATTTGCTAACCTGTATTATGATACTTTTAGAGCAGGATCAGTTATTTAGTGTTGTATACATTTACTTGAGAATAAGATGTGTTGAATGGATTACCTCATACAACTATATAAAAACCTTGTGCCTATTGCATAACTCACATAGGAGACAAATATGTCTTTAATTAACAAATCCATCTCCAAACTTGTGATCAAAGTTCAGTAACTGGTCTCCTTCCTTATTTTTAAAATTTAAAGCTCCATCTCCTTTCCAGTTATTGGTAACTGGGTGTTTATATACAATCCACGAGTTAAAGATTTGATCTTTGTTCAAGAGACTTCTCTGAAGGAGACAGGTGCACAGCCTAAAGACACATGAAAAAAAGCTCATCATCCTTAATGATCAGAGAAATGCAAATCAAAACTGCTTTGAGATATCATCTAACCCCAGTAAGATTAGCCCACATAACAAAATCCCAAAACCAGAGATGTTGGCGTGGATGTGGAGAAAGGGAAACACTTCTACACTGTTGGTGGGGATTTAAACTAGTACATTCCTTTTGGAAATACATTTGGAGAATACTTTTTTTTTCTTTTGAGACAGTCTCAAGCTGCTACCTTGGGTAGAGTGTAGTGGCATTACAGCTCACAGCAACCTCAAACTCTCGTGCTTATGCGATTTTCTTGCCTGAGCCTCCCAATAGCTGGGGCTACAGGTGCCCACCACAATGCCCAGCTATTTGTTGTTGTTGTTGTTTAGCAGACCTGGGCTGGGTTCGAACCCGCCGGCCTGGGTGTATGTGGCCAACGCCCTACCCACTGAGCTATAAGCACTGCCCAGAAAGCTTTATGTGTATATAAGCTTCCCTATACATGTAAAAAATTCATGTACAATTAATACAAATATTTGTTACTAAAGTTTTTTTTGACTTGTTGCTGATCACCTTCTAATTACATTTTGAAGGATAAACAATTTCATGAGAGTCCATATGCTGTGCCTTTCCCATGGTTCAGAATTAATAGAAACAAATGGGCATGTCTAGAATTGAAATAAATTCATAGAAGGAGGGAGAGACAGAGAGAAGAGGTACATAAACTCATAAAGGAGTTGGGCATGTGGTGGGAATCACAGGATATCATCCCACAGACCAAATGCATAGTCACAGGTGCCAAGAAAGCAAGCATCCTGGGTTCATTGTATGTTTTCTCCTTGAGACATAATCTGTCACAAATCTATAACTTGCCTGCACTATGAGTGAAATTCCTGTGTCACTTCTCATGCAAGGCAGTTAAGAAAGAAAACTATTGGCCCCCAAATAGATAGCACTTTACATGTAAATATCTTTGATTGGTCCTAGACATCACTAGCCCCAATTCAAGGTCTTCTACTAAATGATTAACACTTGTCAGTAATAATATGTTTATATGTAGAGTCTAGATAATAGAAGAGGATATCAGAGGACACTACCTTTTCATTGATCTTAAGGACAGACCCAACTTCTAAATACGGATCAAAAATGTTTTCACATAGTAAACGAGAAAATCTCATGAATGTTATGTCAATCAGTTTGATAAAAATATCTCAGATTGCATGTGAAGTCTGCACACTGTACCCCATGATTGAACTAATGTACACAGCTATGATTCAATTAAAAAAAAAAAAAGATAAAATGAAAGGGCGCCACATCTCTGATCAGGCTCTCACTCTGTGTTTTAGTTAAAAAAACCCAAATCCATGTGCTTTTTAAATGAAAGGAAATGTAAAGAAATCACATACACTAATTTGAAGCTCCTTTTTCTTTTTGGAACTTGTGGTAAACTGATGCTCAAGGGTGGGAGACCTCTCCAGTAGTCTGATTTATAAGGAAGCTCTAGGTATAGGGGTGTAAGTATGTTGTGCATTGGCTGTTGGAAACTTGTAGTGCTTTTTCTTTAATGCCATTAATATTAACTTAGAATTCAAAGGAATCACCATTTTCTATAAGGACTGCAACTAAAGATGTTTTACTGTCTTTGAAGATGATTCTTTTCCATATGTTCTGTAGCATGAAAGAAAAACAGGAATGTGTACTCATATTAAGGAGAAAGGGGGAACAAAAAAAGACTCTGAGAACCACCTGAAGACCCCTGGAGTTCCCATTGTCTCAGGAACATTTTTTATATTTGCTTTCTTTCTAGTTGCTTTGTCTACATGATAAAGGAAAGACAACAGTGACTGCCTTATGTTTCCCTACTTGGGCTTTCTTTATCATGAGTACAAAGTAAATGTCTTTGTTCAGCTGTTCCCTTAGAATGGAAAGTGGAATGGTAGCATTGAGGGGTTATGCAGAAGGGTTCGTAAGGAGACAGACTAGTATCTCTTTATCTTGCCCCCAGCATGTTCTCATGGCCACAAACAGGCTTGTAGGCTTTTAAATAGTTTAAAATGGGCATGTTAGCAATCAAAGAAAAGACATACATGTTAGATTTTCATTCTATTGGGAGGAGGGAGCTTTAAATATCTGCTCATCTCAGGGGAGAAAAAGGAAAGTTTTATATTTTCCATGCTGCCTTGAATAACTGTCAAAAACGCTCAGCAATTTCTGGCTAGCTGGCTGTCTCCATCTGGAGGTTGGCATTGTATTTTTTTAACCTACAATTAACTACCATCCACTAAAAAGTCAGCCAGTAATATTCATATCCTTTCCTAGCTTTTTAAGAATATTTTTTCTTAACTGTTCTTATAGTTCTTTTCCTGCCTTTGACAATATCAAATTTTAGTTTAAAAGCTGTAAAATTAGATGCCAGAGAAATTACTGATGATCACCATGAACTATTTGTTTCTTCTGGAGGAATCTCTTGCAATGCTTTCTCTTGTCAAATATATATATATATATATATGTGATATGTGTGTATATATATTATATATGTATTTGTGTGTACACATGTATGTGTACATAGATACATATGTGCGCATATATATACATATATATATATATATACACACATATCTATATAAAAACTTGTTAGGATGTAGTTTACTAAATAAATGGACTTTGGCAATATTCCAAACACAGAGACCTAGAGCCAGCCATATAGTAGGCTGGCAATGAACAGGTATTGCATGCAAGAACCCAATAAGTCCACAGAATGTTAATGAAAACAGACAATCAGTTGAATCACATTGATTTGTTATCTCCTACATGCCACTGTGGTACTGCAGGCACCTCTGGGTAACATTTATCTTTTGTTTTTAATGAGGCAGGGGAGAAGGAATACTTTCTACTCAGGAATTCTAACAGTGCCACAATAGTCAGTGCTCATTCTTATTGCACAATTTAAAGGCCTTTCATAATTTTGGGTAATGGTGCTTCTAAGGAAGCAGAACCTCAGACGCAGATTCTCGTGCATGCGATTACTAGGGAAAGAGCTCTCAGGAGAACTGGGGGAGAGGAGGGACAGGGCTAGAGGCAAGCAAAAATGTGATCTTAGCCTGAGCTCACAGGGAGCTCTGGGGCCTGGATAGCACCACTGATTTGTCTCACTGTGGGCCAAGAGACTAGTCTTTTTCACCCCTTTTAGTTAGTCATCGATTATGGGCTTCCTCTGTGAAGGCAGAGTTGGGTGTGTAACTTCTTTGTGAAGTGGCTCTTTGGAGAACTGGACAATAAAAGGCCTTTAGTATCCAGTACCTATAATAGCTGGTGGATGGGGCAGCTGCCCTGTGAAAGGATGTGGATGGCCATGAACAGCATCCATGACATGTGCTGGCCTTACAGAATATTGACCAGGCAGCTTTAAATAGATTTTAGGGAAGAAACAGATGAAAAGTCCAGAATACATGGTTGATTTGATCACCTGGGACATTCTGATGACTCATCTGATAGTCTGTTTTCATCAGCATTACTATGGATTTATTAGATTCTTTCACATAACACCTGTTCATTGCCAGCCTACCATATGCCTGGCTCAGATCTCTGTTTAGAATCTTGCCAGACAAGGTCCATTTGTTTAGTAGTCTCCATCTGAACAAATTGCATATATTTGGCAAATGCCAAGAGACAGCATTGCAAGAGATCCAGGAGAAGCTTAACCACAGTCCCAGAAAAGCCAGAAGCTGCCACGGTTTCCCCTATCTAGAGTCTGAAGGCAGTAGTCTTTGTTAAAATATTTGTGACTGATGTTCTCAAAAGACTTAGAGGCAGCAGATGGGATGTTTGGGGGAACTGTGCTAGTTTCTTCCTACTGAAGCTGGCTTCCAACAGAGGATGAGCTCTGCCCTGGTGCCAGTGTTGTTACTCTGATGCATCCACAACATACAGAGTGCTTACCACATGCAAGTGATCTTATGCCCACCATCTCATTGCAGTCTTTGCAGCCATCCTGGGAGGATGGGCTGGTGGTGGCCCTGCAGGCTCCCATGGCAGTGAGGACCTCCAGGTGCTCTGCCAGCAGAGATGTGTTGTTCACCCCTATTGGGTGGTAGTGGGAGGTATAGCGGAAGCTGCTGCTTGAGCTTGTGGTGCCTGTTGGATGCCCATCTCTGTCAGGGTGTTGGCACCATGCCTTCCCTATTTTTAAATTAGAGGAAAACCAAATCTGGTCTGAATTCCCAAAAGGAAGAAGAGCTTTCACCTTAATCTGCTTTGCCCCAACATCACTCTTCTTTGTTTGGAATCTTAATACACTTAAGAGAGTTGTTTTTTAGATCTTCCTGTCTACAGGGAGTTTAGGGAAAAGCTCACCTGTTTATTGCCAACTGCAACACTGTGACTTTGTTTTGCCCAACTTGGAATGTTGGCTGGCTTAATAACTAGGGTAGAGTTAAAATGAGGCTGCTTTGCTCAGGCATTGAAGCTTGTTGATGCATCTGAACCTTGCTCTATTTCCTCTAGATGGCCTCATGACCTTTACTTTATTCCATGGTTGCAAGAGACATCCCCAAACCTGTCCAGGCCATTGATCAAAAAAATTTAGGATCTGTGGAAGGATTGTTTTAGTTCTAACTAGCTGTGTGGCCTTGGGCTAATTGCCTAACTTCTCTGATCTTCAGTTGTATCTGATGGTTGGCAATAATGAGCTACTGTCCTTTCAGTCCTAACATCTAAAGATTTGCATCCACATAGCCTTTACATCCAATGCCCATGTTGTTCTTCGATTGAATCTGTGGTATTGCTTTTGTTGACAAAGAATGAGTAGTTCAACGTAAGCAATTTGTGAGAACTTTTATCAGAACCAGTTGATCCTGTAAACAACCATGTATTGAATATTTATGGAAAGTTCTTCCTCAGTCTAAGCCTCAAATAAATAGTACAGTGGAGCTATTTAGGTTATTTATTTCTTCTTGAGTGAACTTTGGTATTATGTGTCTTTCATGGAATCCATCCAGTTCATTTAATTTGTTTTATTGATTGGTATTGGATTACTCATGATACTCTCTTATTATTATTTTATATCAAAAGCCCTAGTGTTTCCCCAAAGCATCATCTCTCCTGAATATAAGCAAGAGCTAACTTTTTTTTGAACATTTCTCTTCAAATTATTTTACTTTTTTTTTTTAAAATTGAATCATAGCTGTGTACATTAGTTCAATCATGGGGTACAGTGTGGGGGCTTCACATGCAATCTGAGATATTTTATCAACCTTATTGACATACCGTTTATTTGTTGTTAATTGTATGTTGGATGTGGAGATTATCTTAGAAAGAAATCAGAATCATTTAGCCACAACAAATAAGTAAGCGAGGAGATGGTTATGTTAATCAGTTAGATATAAGCATTCTACACTGTATATATATTGAATCAGCACATTGTACCCCATAAATGAATGCACACAGTACATATGTACACAGTAATGATTTAATAAAGGAAAAAAATCTAAAAAAAAAATAAATAAATACCATTTCAAAAAATCTTCAGGCTTTTGGCCTCCTTTGTCCTGTTCAATAATGGCTAGTGTAACTTTCTGCCTGAGATATACATCTGGCAAGTGAGGGGTGAGAGTCCTCAGGTCCAGCTACTGATGGACAGTCTTCACATCTATCTAAGATCTATCTACCTCAAAGCATGAGAATGGAGAAATGAGATAGGTGTGCCTAATCTTTGGGAACAATAAGATGGAAGAATAATTTCTGGGCCAGGTGCAGTGGCTTATGTTTATAATCCTAGCACTTTGGAAGGCCAAGGCAGGAGGATTGCTTGAGGTCAGGAGTATGAGACCAGCCTGAGCATGTGTTAGGCCCTTTTTCTACTTAAAAAAAAAAAAAAAAAAGGAAGAAAAGAAAGGAAAAAAGAGAAAAATAGCCAGGTATATGGGAGTGGTGGTGTGCACCTGCAGTCCCAGCTACTTGGGAGGCTGAGGTAGGCGAATCACTTAGCCTAGGAGTTTGAGTCTGCAGTGAGTTAATAATCATGTCACTGCACAGAGTGAGACCCTGTCTCAAAAAATTTCTTGTTAAAATAGAATTATTTCTGTAATCTCATCAATACGAATGGAATGTGGTGAAACTGTCTAGCCCAGTTGGTTTTAAAGTGTGCTACAACACAGATCAGTGGAGACCCCTATACTGGGGTGAAGGCCCTTGTGGTGTGATAATTGGTAGAAAAAGGAAACCATGAAGTCTTGCAAACATTATTCAGCTGAAGAGAAAGTTGACCGGTGGTACTTCAGTGCCCTTCTTCCAAATGAGCGTTTATAAAGAGCCTCCCTGTACAGCAACAAGTAAAGCAAAACTCAGCCCAAATCAAGGTTACTGTGAATCTCCTCCCTGCAAAAGACAATTGAGATTAAAAATCCAGGTCGTAGGAAACAACTACCTGGCCTGGGAGCCATGCCCTCTTGGAATTTTACTGAGTGAGTGGCAAAGCCCCTGGGATGAAATTGTGGGTGAGTCAGGAGAGTTGGGAGGAAACATTAAACTCAGGGGTGAGAATAAAAGATAAGCTGTCTCCAGGGAGAGCTCAGTCAAAGCAAACCAGTGTCAGAGCAGGACAATGTGGGGAACAAGGTGGGCAGCATCTGGATAGCCTCCCAACATTGGCACACAGGGTTCAGGTGAAGAGAATCCTGTTAGAAAGGGATAAAGGGCTAATCTGCTTCAGAATTAGTGGGAGGAAGGAAGAACCCAAAGGCTCCATGTGAAGAAAGGGTGGAAAGCAGGAGATGGGTTCACCTGGAGGAAAGGCAGTTGGAGAGAAAGGCAGTTGTTATGGTGGCTGGGAGGTCCGAGGTCTCATCAGCCCGAGGAGCAAATGAGGCCACGTTAATATTAATGTCCAATTGGCAGGTCCCCTGCCAGCTTTCTCTGAGTCCCCAGGACAGGACATTACCTGTGATCAGGTACACTGTGGCTCCTGTTCTTCCTCCAGTTGTTAAGTCCCTCCTGTTCCCTCCACTCCTCTGCTGAGCCTGCCTGGGGGCCCCGGGGCCTGTACTGGGAAAGGTTGGTGGCTGGTCTTTCTGTCACTGTGTTGTGTCTTATCACCTGGGTCCTGGATCCTCACACAGGCTTTTGAAACACACCTCCTTCAGCATCCACCCCTAACCCTGACCTCCTAGGGCACTTAATCCAGCTGCTCTGGGACTGGGAACTCCTGTTCCTCTTTGCCTCTAGGCCTGTTATCTCATCCCTGGGGTCTGTGGATGCCTGTGCACAAACACCTCTTTCTTCTCCTTTCCTCCACCTGCTTGCTTGACCATTTGGCAACTGGTGTAAATAGATCCTGGAGAAATGAACCCACCACTGGGCCAAAGCTGACCCTGGAGCCCAGTTTGGATTCAGTTGGGTCATGCTACCATACTTTAAGGGCTAGTCAAATTGATATGCTCTAGTGGAAGGCCTTGATGATCTCCCCCACTGGGATCCATTAACCACTTTGGCAAAGAGAGATATTTTGTAGCAGTGCATCTCAAGCTAATACGTACCACAACACTTGGGAGTCTTGCACGATCTGATTCGGTAGGTCTGGGGAGGGGTTGGAAATCCTGCATTTCTAAGAAGCCCCTGGGTGATACTGATGTTACCGATCTTTGGGTAACTCAGAATTAAAATATGCCACCCCAAAACATGCCGCTTTGCCACACAGAGCAGGACAATGCGGGGAACAAGGTGAGAGAGGTTATTTTAACGGGAAGGCAGTTGAGAAACAGCAGATGCAGAAAAGATTTTTCTATTTTTTCCCTATTTGCCAAAAAGCAGGACATAAATTTCCCTTTGTGAAGTTGTCTCTCTCACTTTTCTGGTACCAGGAAGGACAGAACAACTTAACCACCAGATAGGACTCCAGACTCTTACTGAGATGTCACTAAGAGGAACCTGACAGGGAGCCTTACCAAAAGAACACTTATGCTTCTTTAGTTTCCCTGAGGAGCTCAAAACCTTTTCCTTTGTCTTGTCAATTCTCTGCAAATGTCACTTTGCAAAGCTCAAACCCTTTTTCTTTTGTCTTATCACTTCTCTGCAAATGACCTTTCTTAAAATGGTATATAATCCTCTGGGTTTGACTACCTCTTTTTGGATTTTTACTTTTTTAACTTCATTTCTGTGAGGCCATCATATGCATATGAAATAAAAATTTTTCTCCTCTGAATCCTTTGTCAGTTTTTTTTTTTTTTTTTGGTAAGGCCCTCGTCATTGAACCTAAGAGGGTAGAGGAAAAAGATTTTTCTTCTCCAACAGTAGGCAAATTCTAGACAATTCCCCCTGCCATTTCTGTTTGCTATACTTACAAGAAAACCCTTTGGTAAGTAAACCATGGCTGGACATTTTTGTTTCACTACACCATTGATGACATGTTTTGATAACACATCATAAATTAATTATTCGCGTTGTGAAAATAATTCTTACAGGTGACTTGCATGCCTAGAAGGATACTCTGGAGTTTCTCTCCATATTCTTGCTACTCAAAGTATGGTCCAGGGACCAGCAGCATCAGCCTCGCCTGGGACTTTGTTAGAAAGGCAGACTATGAGGCTCAACCCAGACCCCAGACTGACTGAATCAGGACCTGTACTTTAAGATGTTTAGGTGGTTTGTGTGCACGTTAACATTTGACCAGTCCTGCTTTGTAGAACACAGTGCACTGGAAGTGGGAGCCACTGGTTAAACTGCTTCAACAGTATGCTGAAAGGAGACATGTTGAGTGCAGAGAGAAGTTCCTACCTTGGTGGTTGCTCCTCCTTCTCATGGGTGTCTTTACAGTATGACATGATGTCTGGGCCCTATGGGAAGACAGGAAAATGCTTTCTGGTTTTCATGGGAGCATAAAGTTTTCTAGACATAATTAAACTAGCAGAGGAGGAACTGGGTGTGATGATGAGATCAGTGGGCTGCGCAGGACTAGACCTGCGAGAGTGGGAGAACCTAGGGAGGGAAGAGGATTATTGCAGGGGTCAGAGGTGAGCTTTAAAGCAAGGAAAAGATGTCCACCTAAAAATACTCTTGTAAACTGGGGGGAGGCAATACAAAAAACTCATGATAACTCCAAAGTTGCTGGGGTAGTAACCCTACCTCTAAATCAGCAAGTAGCTTAGACACACACACACACACACACACAGACACACACACGCACGCGCACACACACACACACACACCAGGCATCTGTTAGGCAGGATCAGCCAACTGGCAAATATCCCTCAGTCAGAGACCAAGTAGGATTCCATGCCAGTATGCCAGAGGCACTTAGGGAAGTTGTGGTAAGTAAGCAGATACAAGCCAACCCAGAACAGGGCACTTCTGAGATAAGATAGGAGAGTCTCTTTAATTACTGTTTCTGATGCTTCAGTTAATGTCATGTTAGTAATAAAGAAGACAGGTAGTGACAATGTTAATTAGAGACTGGAGTGTAATCAGTGATGATGGCCAAGAAATAGCATGGCAGTTTCATTTTATTACCATACCCTTATTAATTCCTCCAGCTTTGATCAATACAGACGTTGGCCAAGCTTCTGAGTTTACCAAACAGTAGCATTTTTGAGTCTTAGTGAGAAGCCGCTTTCCAATTTTTAATTCATTTGCAAAATCCTCCTTGGGATGTTTGCATAATCAAATGTAAGCTCCCAAATGTTTCTCCTGCCTCCTATCTGCATATGAGCAAAATGAGTTTGTTCCCAAACAGCCCCTGGAAAATGCCTAGGACAAATGATTACTCAGTGAAAAGTAAAATTGTTTCAGTCAGGCTCTCTTCATCTTCTACAGGGGAATATAAAGTGAACAGTCTCTCCAGACTGCATACTGAGGCTACAAGTGATTAATTTGGTGAAACTAGAAATATAAAGTGGATAAAAGAGAAAGTCGTTTAAGGGACCTTCCTTTCTAGGTAGAGAGAGTTAATAATGTGCTGTTGGATGAATTGAGTTTTCTTTTCCAGTCATTTATTTTTTGTGGTATTGGATATTACCAGATATTTTAAAACACCAATTTCCATTTCTTTTATTACCGTAATTTGTAGATTCTGTTTGTGGATATATTACTTGTGTCCTATAGCAATTTCAATGTGATTCTCCCATTTCTTTTTCTAGTGTATCCTTATAGCTTTCCAGGTGCCAAGGCAAGAATTCTAAAGTTAATTGTGATCACAGACATAGTTTTTCTTTGATTTTTAGACATATGAGTTATGATTAAAAAATGACAAACTTCCTTTGTGATTAAAAAAAGACAGTGTAAAAGATAAATCTTTCATTTTTTTTTCCTTGATGCTAAACTTGATGATGGTATTAGTAGCTAATCATATAACTAAAAAAAGTAATAATAAATGATTATACAGGAAACTGAGATAATGTGACTTCCAATCACTTTGGTAGCCTTTCCAGCATAAAGTGTAGAGCTGATCATTGTGGAATCAGGATATACTAATTCATATCTGGATTGTGGCAGCAGATAAGAGGCTAGCTTGCTGGCTGCCAAATCCATTACAGGCAATAATGGCATGCTATGCCAACACAGTTGCTGAGTTTATCAGCTCACACTAGAGTCAGAGTATCCTGGGATTAGTGAGCAGAAAGTCAGTTTATCTCCCTGGAAGATCTGTTTTCTTAGATTTTCTGGAGGGCTTCTTTTATTATCCCATCTCTACTGGTTTTTTATTTCAATCGTATGTGGATGACAAATTCATCCTGTTAAGTCACATTTAGCATCATATTCTCTTTGACCTTGAGATGTATATGGATCTGAGGGAAACTCATGGGAAGAAAATAAGCACAGGTTAGGGGTATGCCAACTGGTATGCTGGGCACCTTCAGCATGAGTGAGATGTAAATGCCATTTAGCAGTGTGGGGGGAAACTGAGGTTCGTAGGAGTTACATAACATTCCCAAGGTCACACAGCAGTGAGAGCCTGTCAGAGCCAAGATTTAAATGAGGTCTTCTGACCCTATGTTCAGTGTTCTTTTCAACACTCTGAAAGTGAAACTTTCTCAACTCTGAAGCAATTTACTGCTTTCTCCTGCCTGTATTGGTCGTTCTTTATATGTGCTACTTTGGCAACTTTCCTGTGGTAAATGGATGTCTGAGATCATGTTTTCTTTCTTTCTTTCTTTTTTTTTCATTGATGGGGATTCATTGAGAGTACAAGAAACCAGGTTACACTGATTGCATTTGTTCGGTAAAGTCCCTCTTACAATTGTCTTGCCCCCAAAAGTTGTGGCACCCACCAAGACCCCCCCCCCCGGCCTCCTTCACTCGCTCTGTTCGTCCGTTCCCCATCCCCACCCACCCTCGGTCGCGCACAGCTCTCCCCGGACCCCCCGCGCGCGGCCCGCCCCCCGGGGGGGGGCGCCGGGGGGGGTGCCACACCTTGGGGGGGCAAAACACGATTGTAAGAGGGACTTTACCCAACAAATGCAACCAGTGTAACATGGTTTCTTGTACCCTCAATGAATCCCCAACAATAAAAAAAAAAAATACATTCAGTGATAACATTGCCTAGAGTATAGAAGTGGTTAGTCTGCGGAATTGTTATAAGAAACATTCTCCTCCTTTCCTTGAACAATTTTACCTATTATGACCCTTGAAAGATAATGGCTTAGTCCAAATTGATGTTATATATGAAAAACTAATGA
>CAUYON010121667.1:0-15335 GCA_963573935.1 Arctocebus calabarensis
CATCACAGCTCACAGCAACCTCCAATTCCTGGGCTCAAGCGAGTCTCCTGCCTCTGCCTCCCAAGTAGCTGGGACTACAGGCGCCTGCCACAACGCCCGGCCATTTTTTGGTTGCAGCCATCATTGTTGTTTGGTGGGCCCAGGCTGGATTCGAAACCGCCAGCTCAGGTGTACATGGCTGGCACCTTAGCCACTTGAGCCACAGGCGCCAAGCCACAACTGAACTTTTTTAGACATGTTACAATGCATTCTCATGAAGATTTAGGAATTACAGTAGACAAGAAAAGACTGTTTTAACAAAAGATTCTTTTATGATAATATTAGTAAGACTAAGAGTTATTTTTCAAACTCAAAATGAAACACTTTTAGAGGTTGTGCTTATGTAACACTCATATGATTCTTTAAAAACAGTTAATGAGGGCGGCGTCTGTAGCTCAAAGGAGTAGGGCTCCAGCCCCATATGCTGGAGGTGTGGGTTTAAACCCAGCCCTGGCCAAAAACTACAAAAAAAAAAATAGTCAATGAGCTCCCTGACACCAGGAACTGTAAACTATTCACCTTGGTATGTTTGGTGTTGGCAAATGGTAGGCTGTATTGTACTATCTTTCTTGTATGTACATTTTACATGTGCATTACAAGTAAGTCTTCTAAGAACTAAGTTTATGTGTTTATTCACATAACCCTTCAAGAAAAGGAACACAAATACTGTGGCCAAAGAGCTATCTCCTGTCACTATTCAGACTAATAGTTAACACCTAGTAAGGACCTACTAAGTCCCAGACACTACCTTAATCACTTTATATGTATTTACTCATTTAAATCCCCACAACAATCTTTTAGAGTAGATTAACTATTATTATATCATCATTTTACAGATAAGAAAATGAAACTACTACAAGCTTAAAAAACAGTTGCACACTCTTCATTCTCTAGATCAATGTATCCTTGAGGATTACATATCAAAACTACATGGGAAACACAGTGTAATGAAATTTTCAATTACTAAAAAAATGACAAAACTTCCCTCCCCATTCCATCACACTATAAAAAAGACCACCAAGGCGCTGTCAAAATGTCATGTCCATGGTCCAATTCTTACACTTGAAAAAACCAAGTGGAGAAACTAAGATAAGCCCAAATAATATGAATGGAAAGCAAGTCCAGTAAAACAAGATAAAGCAATACTTGCTTAATTTGGAAAATAAAAAGGTAAGAACGGCATTAATAGTCTCCAAATACATCAGAAAAGACACTCAGCCTCACTAACAAAAAAAATTTATTTTAAGATTAAGAACTTAAAACAATGTGATTTTTCTGATAATGCTCGATGCTGGCAAGGATGTGAGGCAGGAAAGAGGCACTCTCCATACAAAATGAGGAGAGTTTAATAGTATAGCATACCCAGGAAACTTTAGCAAAAATATCAAAATTTTACACATGCATATCTTCTGACCCTACTATTTCACTTCTAGCAATTAATCCTAAGAAAATAAATTTCAAAGCAAGGAGATATATGTACAAAAATAATATTTTCAGCATTGTTTACTGTAGGTAAAAACTGCAAACATCCTAAATGCCCACTTATAGGGGATTGCTTGGATTAATTTTAGTTTAATCAGATAATTGGTGCAGTTGTCGAAAAGGATAAGTATAAAATGGAATCCAGGGCCAGGCATGGTGGCTCATGCCTATAATGCTAGAACTTTGGGAGGCCAAGGCAGGAAGACTGCTTGATGTAATCTTCAAGACTTCATCTCTACAAAAAATAAAAAACTTCACCTTTACAAAAAATTTTTAAAAAAAAATTAGCCAGGAACAGTGGCACATACCTATAGTCCCAGCCAAAGCCAGAGGATCTCTTGAACCCAGAGCTTAAGGTTGCCTTGAACTATGATGTCATACATTCTTGCCTAGGCAACAGAGAAAGACCCCGTCTCCCCCCCAAAAAAGGAACTTGGTTTGAGTAAACTAAACCATAAAAAACTTTTTGGGATAAATGAATCTGAATATGAAGTGGGCATACTAGATAATTATTAGGAATATTAATTTAGTTAGGTGAAGTGGACATATTAGAAATATAAATTTGGTTAGATGAGATGGTAGTGTCATGTAAAAAAATCATCATTTTTTAGAGCCATATACATGAATATTTACAAGCAAGGCCAGGCTCGGTAGCTCACACGTATAATCCTAGCACTCTGGAAGGCTGAGGTGGATGGCTTGCTTGAGCTCAGAAGTTCCACACCAGCCTGAACAACAGTGAGACCACGTCTTTACCTAAAATAGAAAACTAGCCGAATGTGATGGCAGGTGTCTGTAGGTTCCAGCCACTTGGGAGGCTGAGGCAAGAGGATCTCCTGGGTCCAAGAGTTTGAGGTTGCTGTGAGCTATTATGACACCATGGCACTCTACCAGGGTGGACAGAGTAAGACACTGCCTCAAAAAAAGAAATATATTTATAGACAAAATGGCATGATTGCAATTTACTTTAAAATTCTTAAGAAAAAGAAAATAGCAATTTTTTTTGTGTGTGTGTGGAGACAGAGACTCACTTTATCACCCACAGTAGAGTGCGGTGGCGTCACACAGTTCACAGCAACCTCCAACTCCTGGGCTTAGGCGATTCTCCTGCCTCAGCCTCCCGAGTAGCTGGGACTATAGGCGCCCACCACAATGCCCAGCTATTTTTTTGTTGCAGTTTGGTGGGGGCTGGGTTTGAACCTGCCACCGTCGGTATATGGGGCCGGCACCCTACCCCCTAAGCCACAGGTGCCGCCCAATAGCAAATTATTTTAAAAATGTAGATTTAGATTGATAGGCATTGACAAGAGAATAATACACAAAGCATAATCTCATTTGTTTTGAAAAAAAGTTTATATTGGCATAAGGTATCTGCAAGAATATATATTTATACATAATAAATTGTTAAAAATGGTTATCTCTACAGAACATTCAAGAGCAGGGGAAAAGGGACTTTCACAATCTATGTTACATATGTCAGTATTATTTAGGGAGGGAAGATTAGACCCAATACTGTTTGAAAAAAAGATAAACAACAAATTTTACTTTTATAATTATTTCAAAAAGACCATTAAAACTAAATAAATATTTTCAAGAATACAAAGAGGTCTCCTGGGGTAGATATATATAATTCTCCCTGTCCAAGAAAAGTCCAACAAGAAGAAAAAACAGATTAAAATAAAAACAAGAGAATTAGTTTGTCCATAAGATTGATTGACAAGGAGATCCTCCATGCCTGGAACTAGTTTAGGATTTTCCCTGTTTGGTTCAGGCGCAGTGGCTCAGGCCTGTAATCCCAGCTCTCTGGGAGGCCGAGGTGAAACAGCTGGGCATTGTGACAGGCCCCTGTACTCCCAGCTATACAGGAGGCAAGAGGATCACTTGAGCCCAAGAGACAGAGACTCTACTTAGAGCAGTGGTTCTCAACCTTCCTAATGCTGCAGCCCTTTAATACAGTTCCTGTGGGTGGCAACCCACAGGTGGAGAATCGCTGACTTACAGCAACAGAATAAGACTCTAATTCCAAAATAAAAATTCCCTGTTGGGTTCATAAAAAACCCAGTAAAGAAGCTGGGCGTTGTGGTGGGCGCCTATAGTCCCAGCTACTCAGGTGGCTGAGGCAAGAGAATCGCTTAAGCCCAAGAGCTGGAGGTTGCTGTGAGCTGTGACGCCATAGCACTCTACTGAGGGCTACAAAGTGAGACTCTGTCTCTTAAAAAAAACAAAAAAAACCCAGGAAGAACAATCAATGTAAAGTTCACAAAAAACCCAGCAAAGAACAGTCATTGTAAGAGGGAAAAATGTTTACCCTCATTAAACATTGAGAAATGTAAATTAAATGTAACTTAAACAGATACCATTTTCTACCTATCAAAGTAACAAAGATGAAACAAAATTATAATATCCAACACTGACAAAGATAAGGGGAACCAACATTCATATAAAAAAAGGTGAGAATGCAAATGGATACAGCTTTTCTGGAGGGCAATTTGGTCATACAGATCAAAAGCCTTAAAAATTTGCACATTCTGGGTGGCGCCTGTGGCTCAGCGAGTAGGGCGCTGGTCCCATATACCAAGGGTGGCAGGTTCAAACCCGGTCCCTGCCAAACTGCAAAACAAAAAAATAGCTGGGCGTGTGGTGGGCGCCTGTAGTCCCAGCTACTCCGGAGGCTGAGGCAGTAGAATCGCCTAAGCCCAGGAGTTGGAGGTTGCTGTGAGCTGTGTGATGCCATAGCACTCTACCAAGGGTGACAAAGTAAGGCTCTGTCTCTAGAAAAAAAAAAAATTTTGCACATTCTTAGAAAATATACTGATCCCACATGTAGAAATTTACTTTATTCAACAAAGCAATCAAGTGTATGAGTAAAGATTTAGTGACACTGATATTTAGTATGTTATATGAAAATCTAAAAACAATTCAAATGTCCAACAATAAAGAACTCTTTAAACTATCCCCATCATGGAAAGTCAATACTGTCATTAAAAATAATGTTCAGAACAATAGTTAATGACATGAAAAAAAATTTTTATCTTTATTTTTTTGAGACAACGTATCACTCTGTTACCCAGGCTAGAGAGCCCTAGAATCAGGCAACCTCAAACCGCTAGACTCAAGCAATCTTCCGCCTCCACCTCCTGAGTAGCTAAAACTAAAAGTGCCCACCACAACGCCCTGATAATTTTTCTATTTTTAGTAGAGATAGGGTCTCTCTCTTTCTCAGGCTGTTCCTAAACTCATGAGCTCAAGGGATCTTTCCACTTTGGCCTGCTAGAGTGCTAGGGTTACAGGCATGAGCCATCGGGCCTAACAACATGGATAAATATTCATGATCTCTGTTAAGTAGAAAAAAATCAGATTGCAAAACAGAATCCAGAATATTGGCTTATTTTTGTTCTAACCATACACCTGAGGGGGGAAAAAAAACTAGGAAAACTATTTCCTTAATTTTGCTTGGCTGTTTTCTGAATTTTATACAATAAACATGCATTACATTTATAATAAGAAAAAAACAACCCATTTATCTATTTCTCTATCGCCTAAAAAAGTCAGACCTGAAAATAACAGCAGGATTAGATAGATCAGCTGATCTCCTGAGGGCCTTCTAGCTCTCTTACTAAAAAGAAATTTAAAAATAGCACATAGGAAACACTATTTTTAGAAAAACTAACGAGAAAATCTACTATTCGTGTCCCAAGTCTTCTGTACTTCACCTCCATATTTCTCCTACCTTCATTAGCTTTGGCATTTATTCCGCATCTGTATTCTCTCATTCTTTCTTTGAAAAGGGGTAAGGAGATAAAGAGTTAAGTTAAAGCATATGCGTGGTGACTGGGCAGTGTGGCCCAGAACAAGGCAGAACAGACCTCAGTTTCTGTGCAGTCTTTCTTTTGCTTCTAACCAACTGTGTGACCTTAAAACAATTACCAACCTCTCTAATCCTTGTTGATTTCCTCATTTGTTCAACCCTTACCAGCACCTATTTCACCAGGAGCTGTGAGAACAAAAAAAAATCTTACAGACAATCCAGTGCACGAGAAGTAGTGCTCAATTAATGAAGGCATTATTTTTACTCTTTTTAGAGTGCACTGATATCTAGCATTGTAATGCACAATAAAAATAGCAGCTAAAATGGAAATAAAATGACAATCCTTATCCCCAAAAATGTCATATTTGATTTCTTTTTACTCATGTTCCTGTATCTCATGAGTCTCACTTGAGGACACCAAAAATGCTTTCTAATTACTTGAGTTAGAATGTTTGTCTCTGCCTACCCCTTTAACTCCTACCACTGTTGATGTTTGTGTAGCATACATTATGTACTACCATTAGGATATAAGAATCTATAAGACTATCTGAACGGCTTCTGTAACTGTAAAAATCTTTCTAGTATGAAACATTATTAACAGCCGTTATGAATAATTCTTCTCAAAACTGAAGCATTTTGGGCTGGGCACCTATAGCTCAGTGGTTGGGGCGCCAACCACATACACTGCAGCTTGAGGGTTCGAACCTGGCCTTGACCTGCTAAACAACAATGACAACTACAACAACAAAAGAAAAAATAGCCAGGCATTGTGGCAGTACCTGGGAGGCTGAGGCAAGAGAATAGCTTAAGCCCAAGAGTTGGAGGTTTCTGTGAGCTGTGGCACCCCAGCACTCTACCGAGGGGGACGTAATGAAACTCTGTCTCAAAAAAAAAAAAAATCAAATCATTTTGGATTTTTCTGGAGGCAAATTTACTCACTATCCCAAGAAACATAGGAATAGGTATATCTGAGACTAAACACCAAGCAAAGCAATGAATCACTATTATATGAAAAGCATTAAAAATTGCTAAAGAACTCAAACTAAAGTCAAGTGTGTTCAAGTATGACAAACTTTCAAAACAGGTCATATGTGCAAACTTATTTTGGGACAGGTTATAAATATGATAATTATGATAATCAAGAGATAATTATGTCTTAAAGGCATCATTATATACAGAGATTCTCTAAGATAATTCGTAAGTAACATTATAGCCATCTGTTTTTTTTCCCTCATTCCCCCACCTCCAACCTCACAACAATACACACAATGGAAGAAAAATATATACATATTAAAATGCCCAGAAGAATGTACTTCTCTAAGAAATAGATGTGAGATTCCGGAAAAGTAGGAGAGCTTTTCCATCTATACTGTTTACATTTTTTTTTTTTACAGTGAAGATGTATTGTCATATATAGTATATTTAACATAATAGAAGAGCACAAGGACAAATGAAACTGAGTCCCACAAAATTCTTAGCAAGCTTTATAAATATAGGGGGGGAAAAATCTCCACTCTTTTGGAAAATGCTTTGTAGCTTCTCACGGTATTTTTAGAGATAGGCTAGCTAGTATTAGAAAACATATTATAAGTAGGTAAGCATTAGCCATGGTTAAAACTGCAAAGGAGGACCTTACTGAACCAATGATCTGATTTTATGTTTCCAACTGCTTTTTACACCCTCTTATATATCAAGACAAAGACTACCAATAACTTAGACCAAGGCTTCCAAAAGAAACGATAAAAGAACCAAAATACTCTTAAAAAGTATTTCATGAAAAAAGCAACTAAACAGAAATACTATGAAACAGCTTACTTGACAAAAGCACAGGGCTCTGTTTGTCTCCACTTCTGTGATTATTTGAGTTACAAAAGACCATTTATCATTACAACTACTATTATTAGGGGGAAAATTTGGCAAATTCAGAGTACACAGAACTACAGCCCAACATTATTAAACCTTTCACATTTAACTAAGTGGGGGAACCAACAAAAGCAAAACAAAAATTCTCTGTCTTCCAGGGAAATATTTTCCTTCAAACAAAGGATTTACTTTGTACTCCTTCACCATGGTCTCCTCATTTGGATCATTTGTTCCTATTTGGGTACAATGTCTCCCTAAGGACTTTCAGTGAGTTGTGAAATAATTGTTATTCACAAGCAAAAAGAAAAAAAAAAAAAGAAGACGAAGAAGAAGAAGAAAAAAAAGCAGGATTAACTGCAATTGCCCCTACAACTGAGAAACTTGCATCTTGCACTTTTACCATGTAAATAATGCACAGATCCTGCGGGAACATGCCAAACACCAGGATTCTTAATTAATGGAGCTCTTTAATGTGCAAATCAGGAACAAATTGCAAGTTCTGACTTGCATTGATTATAAAAACATTAATTGAATGAGCAAGACCCTAAAAAAGACAGAATCCCAAGTCTTCCAACAGACCAAAAGAATACAAAGCTCTGGAAACAAGACAAGTCTGACCAATGTCTAAAATGCAAACCTAAAACTGAGTGTTCTCACTTATATACAATGAATTAAAAAAGAAGAAACAAAAAATCCAATAGTTTAATCAGAAAGCAATTATTATGTATTCCACCACCATCTTGCACTAAGCAGAAGAATGAATGTTTATTTCAGAAGCTTACAGACCCTGCTTTAAGGGGGGTGGGGAGGTGGACACTTCACATACACACACACATTCTTATATGTTTATAGGTGTAACAAAACAATGCTGTCTCTTTAAAGAAAATTCATCCTATATAAATTATAGCCATAAACTTTTCCTGCAGTGCAGCCTAATTAATTCTTGTTCTATACACAAAGGGAAATGCTGGGTGACAAATGGGTGTGAAGCCAGAAAGCTGCCAGGTCTGCAAAACATTTTCTACTTCAATTTATAAGCAATTTTGCAGTAAATCATCAACCAGAACCTGGAATCTCAGGAATCTCTGAGTGTCCAAACCAAATTATATCACTTATCAAAGAAGGAAGGAAAAAGAGTTTAAAGACATCTCATTTTTCAGTTCTAACCCACATCAAAATCCAGTAGCTCTGTGTAATCTGTTATTCTCTTCTGGGTAAGGTTTTAGTACCAAAGATAGATATTTCAAGCAAAAATGACAATATAGGTTGATGCAGCCCATTCTTCTGTCACTTGAAGTACTGTATCATGTATCCATTACCATAAGAAATATTCCCAGTTACCTGAGAATAAGCACACAACTATTTATACCCCCTCCTTCAATCCAAGCAAAACGTGCACAATCAAGCCAAGCCAAAGGGTTCAACAGTGAGCCACCATGGGAAACAGGTAAGAAATACTCCAAGGAAACAAGGCTACTGCAGAGGAAAATGGAAACTGATAGAAAGCAAAGAGGAAAGCTAGGCTGTCTCTTGTCAAACCCTCCGCCCATCCCTAACCAGTCACAGAACTCATCTATTGTCTTCCTCAATAGTTTTTACCTTTTCCAGAATGTCATATAAATGGAATTTTAAAGTGTATAACCTTTTGAGACCAGGGTCTTTCATTTAGCATAATGCCTTTGATAGTCATCCATGTTTTTGTATGTATCTATAGCTCATTCGTTTTTATTGCTAAGTAATGTACCACACTTTATCCACCTGCCCAGTGAAGGACAATTGGGCTATTTCCAATTTGTGGTGATTACGAATAATGCTGCTATGAACATTCATGTACAAATCTGTGTGAACATGTTTTCATTTCTCTGGAGTCAACATCTGAGAGAGGGACTGCTGGATCAGGATCACATGATAAACAGGGTTAGCTTTATACAAAAACCTCAACTGTTTTTCCAAAGTAGATGGTCTACTCTGCACTCCCACTAGTAAAACAATGAAAGTTCCAGTTGCTCTCCTTTCTTGCCAGCACTTGGTGGTGTCAGGTGTGTGCTTGGTTTTAGCCATTATGTTTGCAGAGGTACCTCATTGTGATTTTAATCTGCATCTCCCTAAACTCTAATGATTATGTTAATCATCTTTTCACGTGTTTATCATCATAGGCCTTCTCTGGTACAGTGTCTATTCAAATTTTTTTCAAACTCATAGTTTTTGAAATAGCGTCTCACTCTGCAGTGAGACTAGAGTTCAGTAGCATCATCATCATTCACTACTACCTCAATGTCCTGGGCTCAAGTGATCCTCCTGCCTTACCCTGTAGCTGACACACACCACCACGACTGGCTAATTTGTCTATCTTTAGTAGAGGCAGGTCTCTCTCTTGCTCAGGCTTATCTCAAACTCCTGACTTCAAGCAATCTTTCCATTTCAGCTGCCCAATCATTTTTTTTTTAATGTGTATTTTTTAACTGCTGAGTTTGAGGACGTCTTTATCCACATTCTATACACAAATAATTTGTCTGAAATGTGATTTTGCAAACATCTTCTCATGGTTCGGTAGTTCGTCTTTTCATTCTGTTAACATGTCTTTCACAGAGCAAAAGACTTTAATTCTGATTTAGCCCAAATATTAATTTGTTACTTTTTGGATTGTGGGTTTTCTTTTTTTTTTAGACGGGATCTCACTCTCTGTCTTCTAGACTGGGGTGCAGTGGTGTCATCACAGCTCACTTTAGCCTCTACCTCCTAGGCTCAGGTAATCCTTTGCCACAGCCTTCCCAAGTATTGGAATTACAGGGCTGAGCCACCACACCCAGTCCAATTGTGCGTTTGATATTGTATGTGAGAACTCTTTGCCTTTAACACAAGGTCATGAGGACTTTTCTCCATGTGTTCTTCAAAACACTGTGCAGTTTTATGATTTATATTTAAGACAATGTAAATTGACTATTTTGTGTTAATTTTTACATGAAATGTAAGATATAGGTTAAGGGTCATATTTTTACAAGTCAATACGCAATTGTTTAAGCAACATTTGTTGAGAAGACTCTCTTTTGTCCACTAATTTGACTTTACTCCACTGGAAAAAGTCAACTGCCCATTATTTGTGTGAATCTATTTCTGAACTCTCTATTTTATTCCATTGATTAGAGTGGCAAATTTTTTTAGTAACCTTTAAAAGGAAAAGATCTATAGGAAGAACAAAAATGAGGGAAAAATGACAGCAACTAATTTTTTTTTTTTTTTTTTTGGAATCAGAGCCTCAAGTTGTCACCCTGGATAGAGAGCTGTGGCATCACAGCTCACAGCAACCTCCAACTCCTGGGCTCAAGTGATTCTCCTGCCTCCGCCTCCCAAGTAGCTGGGACTACAGGTGGCCGCCACAACACCCGGCTATTTTTTGGTTGCAGCCATCATCGTTGTTTGGTGGGCCCGGATTCGAACCCACCAGTTCAGGGGTATGTGGCTGGCGCCTTAGCCACTTGAACCACAGGGCGCCAAGCCAGCAACTCAGTTTTATAATCAAAAAAGCCAATGGATTACAAAATTATTAGGATGTCTAAAAATTAAAAAAGACTAACCACATCAAATGTTAATGAGAATGTGGAACAACTATAAATCTTATACACTGGTGGTACAGTTGTAAAATGTTATAATCACTTTGGAAAGCAGCAGTTTCCTGAGAAGTTAAACATACATTGGCCAGACGAGGTGGTTCACACCTATAATCTTATAAGACTCTGGGAGGCTGAGGCGGGTGGATAGCCTGAGCAGGCGTGAGACCCCATCTCTTAAAAAAAATAAATAAATAAACAGCCAGGCCTGTAGCAAACACCTGCAGTCCCAGCTACTTGGGAGGCTGAAGAAAGAGGATCACTTGAGCCTAAGAGTTTGAGGTTGCTGTGAGCTATGACACCATGAATTCTACCCAGGGTGACAAAGTGAGACTCTGTCTCAAAAAAACAAAAAAGGAAAGAAAAGTTAAACATATATTTACCATGTAACCTAGCCATTCCATTCTTAGTTACTCAAGAGAGGTAAAAGTATTATTTCCATATGTTTCCATATGTTCCACAAAACATATACACAAATGTTCATGGCAGCTTTATTTGTAGTAGCCAAAACTCAAGAAAAAAATTATGGCATATTTAAACAATGGAATATTACTCCACAACAAAAGACAATTAATTCTGACACATGAAAAACAATGGATATCAAAATAATCATGCTAAGTAACAGCCAGACAGAAAAAGGATACAAACTGTATGATTCCATTTATATAAAATACTATAATGGAAATGCAACTAATCTATAGTAACAGCAGATTAGCTGGGTGTATACAGATGTCAAATCGTACACTGGATATAAATGTATATGGGTAATCTATTTTGTATCAATTATAGCTCAATACACCAGTTTTTGTTTTTTTTTAAGCAGATGGACAAATAATAACTGACTTAACAAACCTGAGCAAGGCCTCTGCGCCTGTAGCTCAGCGAGTAGGACGCCAGCCACATACACCAAAGGTGGCGGGTTTGAGCCCAGCCTGGGCTTGCTAAACAACAACTGCAACCAGAAAAAAAAAAAAGGCCAGGCATGTGGCGGGCACTGGTGGTCCCAGCTGAGGGGCTAGGCAAGAGAATCACTTGAGCCCAAGAAAAGTGAAAACCTCTCTTGAGATTACTTTGAGCTGTGACACCATTGCACTCTACACCAAGGGCATCACAGTGAGACTCTGTCTCGAAAGAAATGAAGGCAGAACTATAAACAATTAAAGGAGCTAATGTCATCTCTTCTCTACTTAGGCAGAAGTTTAGAGGTCTACCCTAGAGGAGAGTTAAACAGAAGCAGATATCAGACATAGTTGAGGGCAAAGGCATGAGATTAAAAACAGGGGGACTAGCTGAAGTTTACAGATTGAGGATCCTGAGCCTACTCACCTCCTAGAATGTTGGCTGCCAGGCAGGAGACTGGAAGTCCTCTAGCAACTCTGATCCCATAAAGAGCAAAGATGTAAAGATACCTTAGGGGCTCCCCCAAAATGGTCCAGATAGATCTCTTCACAATAAAAACTATAGACAAAAAGCCTCACCCAATATACAAAGCTTCCAAGTAACATTTTGGTGCCCCATTCTTAAAAATCTAACAGACGGAGACCCTGTTTCTACTAAAACAGGAAAATTAGCTAAGCATTGTGGGGAGCACCTACAGTCCCAGCAACTTGGGAGGCTGAGGCAAGTGGAACACTTGAGCCCAACAGTTTAAGGTTGCTATGAGCTATGATGTCACAGCACATTACCAAGGGCTACAGAGTGAGAGACTTTGTCTCCAGGAAAAAAAAAATGTTATATAGGAGTTAAAGGAAAAGGGGAAAAAAGCAGATTGGAAAAACAGGCTACACAGAAAGAATGCATTAAAAAGTACATTTTACGTATATCCTCAGAGAAATAGAATCAGAATAAAAAAAAATCAATAGAAGAGACAGAAAATAAACCTGAGGAAATGTCTTTGAGTAAAATGGAGACAAAAAGAAAAGTGAAGGGCAGTGCCTGTGGCTCAAAGGAGTAGGGTGCTGGCCCCATATGCTGGAGGTGGTGGGTTCAAACCCAGCCCCAGCCAAAAAAGAAAAGTGAAAAGTTTAAGAGAAAAAAAGCAGAGAAATCACAGAAACAGTCTAATGATAGGCTTTCCAGAATGACAGAGGAGGGAAAAAAACAACAGAGGGAAGAAAATCAAAACCAAAATAATTTCAAGAAAATTTTTCAGGATTGAAAGGTATGAGTTAAAGGTGCCCTTCAACTACTCTGTTTAATAGATGAAAACAGATTTACACCACGGTGCACCAGGAAATTTCAAAATTCTGTAAACGAAGTCCCACTTTCCAAAAAGGGAGGGAAAAAAAATAAGATTTAGAATCAGAATGGCTTCTGATTTATCAACAGCAACTTTAGAAGCTGAAAAGCAATGGAACATTCTATAGAATTCTATACACAATCAATCAACTATGATAATAGAATAAAGATATTCTCAGACAATTGAAGTCTAAAAAAGTTTGCCTCCCATGTACCCTTTCTCACCAAGCTATGAGACAATGTGCTTCACCAAACATGGAAGTAACCAAGAAAGATCCTGGAATAGAAGATAAAAGGTTGGGCTTGCATTACCACACAGAAAAATAAAGAAACACACACAAAAAAAAGAGAGAGAGAGAAAGAAAAAAGAAACAAACAAACAAACAAAAATGTAACAATTATTAACTATAGAAAAAAAATGATGCCTGGGAAAGGAAAAATAATCATATAAATTACATGGCTCAGCTATGAATAGTGTTTACATAGACATAATGATGTAAATACTGAACAATGATCTAACCAAACTACAATATAATCAATATGGGACAAATTAACCCATTTATGTCTCAAGTTCCATTATAGGAATGGTAGTGACATGGAGTTATTTTTATCCCACTGCTCGAGGTCATTTTTTGCTTGCAGCCGTCATTGTTTGGCGCGCCCGGGTTGGATTCAAACCCGCCAGCTCAGGTATACATGGCTGGCATCTTAGCCCGTTGAGCCACAGGCACAGAGCCTTAAGAATTGTTTCTGTAATCCTAGCACTCTAGGAGGCCGAGTGGGGTGATCGCCTGAGCCAGAGTGAAACCCCCATCTCTAAAAACAGCCAAGCATTGTGGCAGGTGCCTATAGTCCCAGCCACTTGGAAGGCTGAGGCAAGTGAATCGTTTGAGCCCAAGAGTTTGAGGTTGCTAGTGAGCTATGACATCACAGCACTCTACTAAAAGTGACAAAGCAAGACAAAAAATTGTTTCTGACACTGAAGACAATCCTCACTCATAAGAGACCCATTCCCCAAACAGTAAAGATGAATTTTCCGATTAGATGGGTGTCAGCAGTTTTTAAGTGTAGCATCCATGGCTCTGTGACAGATGTAGGGCTCATCTTTTCAGGCTACATGGAATCACTGCCTAAGAATCTGACACTCTCCTCCTGCTTTTACCACTTGGTTAGCAGCAAAAGCACCTGCTCTGGGATCCAACTTTACTCTCTACATAATATATTAATAAACACCTAATTAATTAGGTTGGGCAAAGTATTAATAGTAGCTCAATACAGACCAAAAGTCTTCCAACACAGAACTCATTCTCAAATAAATAGACAAAACATAGCAAACATTATTTCAATGCTAAGTCAACAGGTATTATGTAAATATCAAACAGAAGTTATCAAGAAATGATTGCCTTCATTTCCCACCAACAGTTTAGGAAAAATAGATCAATAATATCCTGTGGAGGCTGGAGTGTAGGAAAATAGCTGTTACAGATGAGAATTTGTTACAATTCTTCTAAAGGCTAGTTTGGCAATATATTCCAAAAGTCTTAATTTAAAAAAAAAATGAAACCCTTTGTCCCAGCAATGACATTCCCAAAGAATGTAGATCTATGTATAATATCCACTAGCTACATGTAGCTACTGAGCCCTCAAAATGTCCCAGTCCAAACTGAGATGAGCTTTAAGTATAGAATACATTCTGGATTTTAAAGACAACATGTAAAAAAGAAAGCAAAATGTCTCATTAACATTTTTTTATATTGACATGTTAAAATTATGTTTTTCATACATTAAGTTAAATAAAATATATAGCTAAATTAATTTTATCTATTTCTTTTTGCTTTTCTTAACTGTGAGTACTAAAAAATTTTAAATTATATAAGTGGCTTATATTATTTTTCTATTAGAAAGTGCTACTTTGGGCAGCACCTGTGGCTCAAAGGAGTAGGGCACCGGTCCCATACACGGGAGGTGGGAGGTAACCCAGCCAAAAACTGTAAAAAAAAAAGGAAAGAAAAATGCTACTTTTAGACAATTTGTGCAAATATGTATATAGAAGGGTGTTTATCATAGCATACTTTATAAAAGTGAAAACTAGAACAAACCTAAGCATTCATCAATACAGATCAAATAAACTATAGTAAATACATTAAGTTTACTCTCTGTGGCGGGCGCCTGTAGTCCCAGCTACTAGGGAGGCTGAGGCAAGAGAATCGCTTAAGCCCAAGAGCTGGAGGTTGCTGTGAGCAGTGTGACGCCATGGCACTCTACCCAGGGCGATAAAGTGAGACTCTGTCTCTACA
>CAUYON010121674.1:0-16648 GCA_963573935.1 Arctocebus calabarensis
AAACAAAAAACAATATTTTATTTTTTGTAACTTGTATGCCATAAATAAAGGGCTATCATTTTAGAATTTGTAATTCAATCCCCCCCCCCCCCCAGCAAGTATTCAGCAGTCATTGAAAAGGATGGTCGAAGGGCAGACAGAAACATGGGTCTGTAGTGATGGACAAGGGTTATTAGTGAAATGAGCCTGATTTAAAACTAGTATGGGATGTGGAGCACCTGGAACCCTTGACTATGGTGGCTGGTAGTTTGAGTCTGAAGTCTGGAAAATGGTTTGGCTTCATCTACCAAAGCTAAACACGAGACTGCCAAGTGACTCAGGAATCTGTTCACAGGCACAAATCCAAGGGCACGAGTACCCAGCCACTAAGGCACATGCACAGGAAGGGTGGTGCTGCTGGATTCAAAATAGGCAAGTCTCTATTAAGAATACAATAAATAACCAAATCCCAGCATGTGGGGGGCTGTCTGCAGACACTTTACAAAAGGGTATTGCACAGGAAAAGAGGAAGAGTGTGTTCCTGCCGCACTCGGCAGTAGATGCACATCTCACACTCAACAGCACGGAGTAAAGGGAGCCGAAGTGTCATAAGTTCATGAAGGAGCCTTCTGGAGCACCGGGTATACCTGCATCTCAGTGCGTGAGCAGGTTACACGTACACGTCACGTGTGTAAAAACCCATTCACCGTATACCTGACTTGTGCATTTTAGCTACATCAGACCTCAGTGAAACAGTGAACAATAATGCACGCTCACTTGGGGCACAGCTACTCAGAGGGACAGAGATGACAGCTACAGATTGGTTAATGAGAAGCGCTTAAATGCACATTTACTTGGCACTGCCAAGCCCAGCGTGATGTTAGTTGGCTTCACCGTGACTGACCTGGCACTGCCACACGGGCCTCCAGCACCTTTATTAATATAAAGACATCGGCAGGGAAATAAATTACAAACAAGATGGCTCAGAATTTCATTCTTCATGAAACTGAAATCTAATGACAGTGGCATTTAATCCCATTATTTTTTCATCCATGCTTAAGATTTATATCTGTCCTCCTCCCTGTGTCTGCTGACACTTTGAGGACCCACACACCACTTTTTGAAAGCCAAGTTCCGTTTCTTGGGGATGCCTTTAGATCAATGACTTGCCTCCCTCCAACAAAAATAAAGAGAAGTCGATTCCGGGTTCAACCCCTCATCCGGATCTCGGAGTCAGAGAACTAAACGAGTGAGATGCTCCTTCGTGGATAAACACTGTTGGAAGGAGGGAAGGATTTCCGGACTAGTTATAGCAACCAAAGAAGCACTGTACATAAAAGCTTCTAAACAACACAAAACAACAGCAAGATGCGAAGTCAACCCACATGTACACTCCTGGTGGCTTATTTTTGCTGTGTGAAAGCCGGTGACCAACCACATTACTCTACATGCCACACAACAGGCAGGGCTATGTCTCCCTAGTTCTAAATTGGAATCCTGTAGTAAACTATTTGGACCATCTTTTGTAAAATGGCAATGTCAAAATAAAACCTAAATGAAGATGCAGGAAGTCTGTGGCTTACTTGTCTTTCCAAGGAAATGTTATTTTTAGTCTCACGTCAAAAAGATCATCCTCTTCTCCCTTTTGTGTACGTCAGTTTGTAGATAACCATGGGACAAGGTTCTGCTGATGGATTCAGGACTTGGGGTCAGGTTAACTCAGAAGGGTTAGGAAGATGCCATGAAAATAGGGGCAGGCCTGAAAGGAGAGTGAATGCTTAGAGATATTTACAGTTCATGCTTTGGGTTCTGACAAGTCTATGGTTTACAGTGAGAATGGTGAGTCAGTGTATACGGCCAAGGTCAGCTAGGGAATGCTCAGGGTCAAGGTCAGTTAGGGAATGCTCAGGGAAAAGCAGAGGGAAACTCAAAAGGTGCAGAACCCAGTGACGCACACCTGGTTTTGGCCAAGTGATTCAGAAAGACAGAGACAAAGATAAGGCCTCCAAGGAGTGCAATCTAGGCTGACTGAGTGGAAGATTTCTGTGATCTTCAAAGAAGAGGTTTGATTACTAACCATGGAAGTGGAGTTCTCCTGGACATGAGTGGGTAAAGGAGGCTACTGGGAACAGCTTCTCTGAGAAAACAAGGCAGCGTGGCAAACGTGTGTGAATGGTGACTATAACAAGACAGGATTCTGGATTCTGCACAGAGCTCTACCCCTTCTCTGGAGGTTGAGCTTGGCAGGGTAGATAGAATCCTTGAAAGAGGTGAGTTAACCTGGGTCCTGGCTATGATCATTTACAGAGTGATCTTCTGATTTACAGCCATCAGAATTCTCCCACAAATAGTGGACCTTCCTTCCAATTCTACTAAGTCTCACAGATCCATTGGACTTGACATAGTTTAGCATAACTTGGGTTGGAGAGGGCCAGTCAGAGGTCACCCTTTCTGCATAAGGGAGGGAGGCTGTATTTGCAGAGAGGGCAAGTTTTAGTGGCAAATGATGACAAAGACTGTATAGCTGCTGGCTGGGACAGGATGAGCTAAGAGAAACCCCACAGACACTCAGGAGAATTCTCAGAACGACTAACTCTTCCCTGTGGTGGAAACTGCCTGGGCTGAGGAATCCTGTTGTGCCTTTTCCCAGTATTAGATGAGTGTAGTAAGAACGCTGTAGGTCGTGGCATCAACATTTGCCAGGGAGAGGAGAAGAGGGCTCCAAAAACTGTTTTGTAAACTGGAAGGGAAGCCTTTTGGATAGTTCCTCACTGTTCCGACCTATCAGTGGTCAGCAACCGGGAGCATAAAGCCTGGTGCCACCCTGGGGGCAGACTTTAGTCCGGGTGGGTGGCAGTGAGCGGGAGAGGTCATCGTTTATCTCAGTAACATGGAATTACTTGTCTCCTTCTACTTGCAGAAATCACAAGCCTATTTAAGTGCCTAATGCTTTGGGTCCTAATTCTTCCTAGCATTTTAAAATTGGCTGCAGAAGAATTTCTTGAGTGCGTCTCAGTTCCACAGCTAAGTCTGGACCCTCTCTGTCTACAGTTCAAAGCGCCTCTGAACATCGTGCACTTCATGCTTCTCCAAGATAGTCTACCTTTTGGGGGATGGGGAGCAGTAAGAAGCCCCTGTCTTTAATTTTAATTTTTTTTATGACATCTTGAAGTAACAGCCCACAGAATCTCTCTGGGAAATACTATCCCGTTGTCAATTACCACATTCCTCCTCCAGTTCTGATGTGAGATACAGGCAGAGAATATTTATTTGTGATGAAGAAGAAAGGGGAAAGCAGAGAGAAAGGGGAAGGAGAGAATGGAGAGATAAAACAAATGGTACAGCTGGCGTTTGTTTCTAGAAAAATAATTAGTTATTACTCTGTATGACATATTTATTCTATGCTTCAAACTAATTAGATAATTAAAACTTACCTTTATTGCTTTATTTACCTTTATTTATAGCTTCGACCTTGAGCTAATACATATTTTCAATAAAAATTACAAATTGTTACTAGCAGAGATTATCATTAAAAATGCAATTTTAAAAATAAAAATTGAAGAGTGTGTGCTACAAAATCACTTGTAATTTAGCTATTCCAATCATAATATTGTGTTGTTGAGTGCTGTAAACTATGGATGTGTCTGAACTATCCCAAATATATTTCAAGAGCATCAGATGCTTGGGTGTGACCGATGCTTCTAAACTCACTCCAAGTAGGAATCATAGATTCATAGGTCTTGAGATCAAAAACAAGCCAGAGAGATATGTAGGATAAACCTCCATATGTAGGCAGATGGGATGTGATTATCACAATTCAAGGGACTGAGAAAATTAAGATTCACAAGATATAAATGTTTCACTAACGATTTCATTAATGTTAAGTAGTAGCTTAGAATAGGAATCCAGATCTTTTGCTTCCTATTACCCTTTAAAAAAATTAAAACTCAGCTAAAAGATAAAATGACAGCATTCATAAATTAATGACCCTGTACTTTGAAATAAATGCACATATGCAAAATACAAAAACCACACACCATTTCAATGCATTTACTGTAGCTACAGGTTACAGTAAAAAGTGCTGTTCAATTTGTTATTCACCATGGTTTCTTAGATTTCCATTACAGTAAGTCTCTTCCAACTCAACTCTCCTTTCTACTTTTTTATTATATTTTACAAATAAGTTGTATTGTGCTTAAAGTATACAATAGGATATTTAAAGATATATACATAGTAAAACACACACGGAGATGGAACAAATAACATAGCCATCATTAACATAGTTATCCCCACTATGCCTAGAGCAGCTATAATCTACTCATTTAGCAGAAACCCTGCATGCAGGGCAGTGGTGCTAGCTGAGTCCCATGTCGTAGACTAGCTGCCTTCCTCCTACACACTTCCTTCTTTGTAGTCTGTGACCTAGTTCACCTCATTCTCTCCTCTCCACATGGTTCTGACTTCTAGGTGTTCTAGATATCTTTCCAATTTAGCAGAAATATTGAGAAACAAAAGTCTTCATTATCCGAAGGCTTAGCATTTTAGTGGTCCAGAAGATAACAAACCAAAGTTTAGTTTTCAAGCTAAACCCCAAAAGGGGGCCATTTCCCAGTCTCTGGAATTTGTGGTTTCAAGTGGCAGCTCTGAAATTAAATGAATTGGACAGTGACTTGTAGCAAGTGGATTTTTCTAGATAACCAAGCACCCGAAGCTCAGTGATTAACACAATGAGTCCGTATTGTGGTCACAGGTCTGAGTGGCAGACTGGCCACCTGATGGACACTGGCAGATCCAGAAGGACCTAACCTGAACATTGCCCAGCCACTGGCCACTGTCAGGAGGCAGCCTGGGCTCACTCACGTGGCAGTGACAGAGATCTGAGAAAGTAGATTTGGGCGAGGCGTGAGAACTGGCACACCACCTATCTGCTGTCCTTTTTTGGTAAAAGCAAGTCACAGGACAGCTCCAATCCAAAGGAAGAGGAAGAGATGGACCCTCTTGCAAGACAAGTGCCCAAGGGGAAATGATGCAGAAAACAGCAAAGAACTGGGACCATTTGTGGAGCCTACAGCATGACCCTTCTCCAGGTCGTGGCAGTTAGTGTATTCCCTCACTTGTCCTTTCATTGGCTATGACTGAGCACCGTTTTTCACCAGGCACTGTGCTGCATGCCGACAAGAGAACAGCCTTGCCTGCAGGGGGCATCTTGGTATTTGCATACATTTAACTACAATAATAATTTTACTTGAAATAAAGAAGTTAACTATATTTTTAATGGCTAATTAAACTTTTCAGGTCTGAAACTAAGTTTTTCTTCCTCTCTTTTGAAGGCCTTCAATGTGGGAGGCATTTTTGGAAAAGTCCTTTGAATCTGGTCCCTCACTTCTTGGCTGAGTGACTTGACCTCTGAATTCCAGAGTCCTCATCTATATGAGGGGTATGATAGCTCCTACCTCATGGGTGTAATCATCCTCAGCTCCAAGCTGGGCTCATTTGTGACAATATCAATAAATAATGACAGCAGGAATTACACCTTCACCACTTACCACACCTGCACACACAAGTCACCAGGCTGGGAAGAGGTATTTTTAACAAGACAGCATGTGAACAGAGAAAAGTACAAAGCATGAGGCTCACAAAAGCAGCAAAAGTCCTTTAGTTGAAAAGCACATCCTCTTCAGTTAGAAAATTACGTTCGAAAAAGGCAAACAGTATTTAACCAAAAGTACTGACAATTCCTTCCTTGTGGGTCTCCCCCCCACCCCCGGCAGAGACAGGGTCACCAAGAGCCAGAGTAGGACATCCTGCTCAGCTCTCTGAAGGCAGTACAGTGTATTTACTCTGGCAGAACTGCCACTGTGCTCTAATGACAGGCACAGAGCATAACAGACAGATTCGGTTAGCTCTATGGAGCAGGACAGTTATCGGAGGTTGAAAAGAGGCCAAATGCATTTCCCCAGTTAGAAACGAAACAAGAGACCAGGAAGGGCTGGCGGTGCGATGACTTTCACCCTTTGTATGAAATATAGGCGCTTTAGCCCCATCCTCCTGGCTCAAGTAACAGCTAGGGAGGGAGAAGGCTCTAAGGCTTTGCTACCCTTCGAATCACCGACACTCTTATATACTTGACAGAGACTATTTAGCTCTCAAGTAGTGTTTACAAATAACATAATGGTCATTAACAAAAAAAAAAAAACCAAAAAACTACTGTTTGACAATAAAAACATCCTATACTCACAGGTCTGATAAACATATCTCCCCGTCTCCTTAAGGCAGAAGTACAAAACTCCATATGTTCGATAAGCTGCACTATTCTTGAAGCAATCTATCACAAATACCATGATTAATATTTAAATTTTATCACTATTTTGTCCAGTGTGCGATAATTTCCATAATAAGACTGATAAATTGTAAACATTATTTTTATTTATTATGTAATAATTTGAAAGTTATTTTTAGGGCAGTGCCTGTGGCTCAAAGGAGTAGGGTGCTGGCCCCATATGCCAGAGGTGGCGGGTTCAAACCCAGCTCTGGCCAAAAACTGCAAAAAAAAAAAGTTATTTTTAAGTATTAGAATGTACATGACGGTTTAGTAAAACCCCAACACTTTTTATTTCTCCAGATTCTTCTATTTGAGAATAAAAATGATCTTACTAAATAATAAAAAATACAAATGCACAATTACAGAGAAAAATTTTTAGCTCTTTAGGAAATCATTATACATATGGGTGTTTTGGTAAGGAAATGGAGCAGAAGGGGAATTATTTAGAAAGCAGGTTTTGTCTCAGATATTTGCTAAATTGTGTAGTTTGGGTTGTCATGGTAATAAGCATCATGACTTAAATAAGTCTACACAGAAATAGAAGTCACTTATACTATATTCATAAGAATCAAAGAAATCTCATTATTTAATGGAAAAAATGCTCAGTTTGGACAAAGGAAGGAAAAACATGATGTGCTGAATTTATTTTTCTGACAAACTGCTTATTATTTTATCTCTGAAACATCATAAAGGCAAAATATTTAGACCTAAACAACAAAAAATAAAACTTCTAGAATGCATTAAAAATTCTTAGGAAATACTTTATAGACTAAGGGAAAAAAATCCTTGAGAAGTATGAAACAAATATTCAACTCAGGAATTTATGGGAAAACAAAAGCACAAAATGCAAAGAAAGTAGAAATAAAGAAATAATAAAACAGCAGCAATTAATAAAGCAAAATAACATTAATGTGAAAAATGACAAAAAATCCAAAATATTGATTTTCAAAAATAAATAATTCCTGTAGGCAAGTTTTATCAATGATAGATGCAGGGGAAATGCATAAACAAACAGTTCCTTGAATGTAAAAGCTATCAAATTACAATTAAATAGAGATTGAAAGATTATAAAATAAAGCTATAATTTAGTTGGCAAATAAATTTAAAATTTTTAAGTAAAAAATACTCTAGAAAATATATGTGATCATAAAAGAAAAAATATTATGTGACTTAAAATAATAAGTATCTGGAAGTTTAACAGCCTTACAACTGCTCAGAAGATTTTTCTGGAGGTTTTGCTAGACATTAGAGAAATATGTGATCTACATTTAATACAAACTGTTTTAGAGAGATGAAAAACAGAGAAAGCTGCCCAATTTATTCCTTCATATAAATTTGATAGCAAAAGTTTCTATTAGGTGACAAAATAGCTCCTCTCACTGATGAAAATAAATGCAAGCATCCTAAATGAGGGCTTTAAAACTGAATCTAGCATGTGATGATAAAATAGGGTTTATACCCTCAATGCAGAACAATTCAACAAAATATGCATCAATGCAGTTTTCCCCATAACCTAAGTAAAAAGAGAATTGCTCTTCTTAATAGACAATGACAAACATCAGACAAAATTTTCATCCATGCATGATTGAAAAACAATTAGCAAAATTATCTACTGGACCTCTAAGTCAGAATATTGTTTAGCAGTAATGTTTTAAGAAAAAAAACACTGAAGCCCATTATCATCACAAATTTTAAATATTATACTGGCAGTGCTAGCCAATGCAATAAAATATGAAGAAGAAATAAGAGAAAAGGAAAAAAGGTAATTGTGATCATTTATATTAGAAAATATTAAGGCATTCTACAGGAAAGTTATTACAAGTAATAAGAAAAAACAGCAGGATTTCTAAATATAAGATTAACATAGAAAGTCAAGGCACTAATAAACAAATTAAACAAATTAAAATGTAATGGGAAAAAAGAGCTCATCATAGCAATATAAAGTATAAATACTCAGAAACAGAAATTACATAAAGGTGTGAAAGAAGTGATGGAGAAAATTATAAACATTATTGAAGGAATGAAAGAATACACAGATAAATGTTTAATTACAGATCCTGTTTGTGTAGGGAAAAAATAATTAGCCTAAAGGGAAGAATTTTCCTCACATTAATCTATAAACAAATTTCTAGTCAACATCCCAGAAAAACTTCTACTGGAGAGAGTCAAAGTGGTTATAAAATTCATATGCAAAAATGAAGATCCAGGGATAACCAAAACCAGTAAGAAAATAAGAAATTATTGTGAGAACTAAGCAATTAAAACAATATATTGTTGACACAGTTTTAGTCAAACAGATTAAAAATCAGGATGGGGGTTAAGAAACATTACTGATAAATGGGGTGTAGATCACTGAATATTCAGCTAAAAATATAAAATTATATCAACTCTTCACATATACAATATTCCTGATGGTTTAAAAATTGAAAGGTTTTAGAAAAAAAAGATAAGATGACTTTGGAGCAGGAAAAGAATATCTCTGATAAGGCCAGGAAATCAGGTCACTGCGAGTAATTGCATCAATCCTCTGAGTGTGGCCAGAGTGCAGGGCAGAACATACCTTGTCAGAAGACGTTCAACTTGGTTTGTAATTAGGAAAACGCAAAGTAATGCTCTCCTTGCAATTCTGCTGCTGCATAGATGCCTCAGGGAAAATTCTAAACATATATCGCGGGAGGATGCAACACTATTTGTAACCGAGAAAAAAAATGAACAGAGATTTAAGCGTCCACCAGCAGTGAGGCAGACGAGAACAGTGGTTTTCTTGAATTGTCCAAACTCGGCTGATTAGAAGTAATCAGCTCTAGATTTCAAATACCACGTGGAGTTAGACAGCGAAGTACAGAATAAAAATATACTGTAGGATAACGTCTCTATAATTTGTGATGTCTTGCAAAGTTATATATTTATTGCAAAAAAAATAGCTAGACAAATAAAAAAATAAATTTTGGAAGATTTGCACAGAATTGATTATATTGTTGCCTGCAGGGGAGAGAAGGGGGGGCTGGATCTATGCAGGAAAACAACAGGCACCTCAACTTTTAGTTGTGATTGTTTCCTTTTTGTTAATAAAAATCCAAGGCAAAACATTAACTATAAAATGTTAATAGTGTTGATTCCATGTATTAGGTACATTCTTTTTAGTCTTCTTGTTTACTGATTTTTTTTCTGAATATAGGCAACATATAATGAAGAATATTGGGATGCATTAAATGGAAAAAGGAAAAACTGGATCCATCTGTTTTCATTTACACACAAACACACAGCAGGCATTTATTATTCTTATGAGGCATTTGAAAATTAATGTTATAAACCATTTATTATAACCAGTTTGATGTACGCATTCCAAATTGTATATAAATCAGCACATTGTACCCCATAAATGCATTAATGTACACAGTTATGATTTAATAAAAAATTAAGAGAAAAAATAAAATGATAAACAAAAATTAAGTGGCTTCATTGTGATTAGTAAGATAACATACCCAAAATGTATTTTTTTTGCCAACACTTTATTATTAATGAACTGAGTGTCTACATTTTTGGATTCTTATCTTTCTTGCAGGTACCTGTTTGATTTGTAATTCCCATTAGAGAGCATAAATCTTCACACGCATTTCAATAAAGTGCTATAAGGGAAAAAGCTGAAACTAGTAAGTAAAAACGTTTGTTTTTAATCAGGTTCGCTTACACACACACATGCAATTCATGCTTCAGAGGTAAGTTTCACTTTGTTTCTAAATTTTGTGTTTGGTAAATGAGAATAGATTATACCTCCTGTCCTTTACTGAACTTTTAACCACAATTAATAAAATACAGATTGAATTAGAAAGAGAAAAAGAGATGAGACTTTACTTAGGATGCTCAACTGATATTAAAAATATCATATGATGAGATGTTTTCTTAGAAAAATTAATCTTCAATTTTATTATCAAAATAACAGTAGAAGAATATAATTTATAGATGATTTCTTCTTCTGCTACTTTTCTATCACCTAGCCTACCGTTTAGGTTATTTCTCATTTTAGGCTCTGAAAATTGAGGAGCATTGCAAATTCTCTCTCACCGTGATTCCTGGGATGTTATAGGCGAGATGTCTGTGGTTTGGCAAAAAAATACTTAAAGAAATTTTAATCTTCCTCTGCTTTGCAGTGACCGCCGAGCCCCAATCCACCCTACCAAGAATTACTAGAGATCATCTAGTCAGGGACTAGGTGGAGAGTCCCAAGGAGCAGAAAACACTTAAATTCCAAGTTGGGTGACATCCCACGAGCTCCAGCTCACATGGAGGTGAGGCACACGTGCTCTGAAAAATCATGCTGCTTCTTTTCATTAACATTTTCCTAACCACCTGCCTGCAGGACTGTGCGCTGTCCACTTGGGAATAATGGCCAGCCGTCTAAAGTGAGGCAGGCCTGTTTCTAAGGAAGTGTGGCAGCGTTTATATACAAGTGTTTATATTCTTTGAAGAGGCACAAGTCCCAGGCAGGACCTTCTCACACACCTGGGATGCTCCAGCGGAAAAGACAAATCTTCAGACTTGTAACTTAAAGTGCTAACCTGCTCTAGTTGATCTCAACTCCTTGCAAAAAATAAATTATACTCTCTTTTATAACATTTTTATTGCTATTATGGCTACATTCTTGTCCCGTTAAAGAGCCACAAATTAAATTTGTTTTTGTTTTTTTGAGACAGACTCTCACTTTGTCACTCTGCTTAGAATGCAGTGGGGTCACAGCTCACAGCAACCTCCAGCTCTTGGGCTTAGGCGATTCTCTTGCCTCAGCTTCCCAAGTAGCTGGGACCACAGGCGCCCGCCACAGTGCCGGCTATTTTTGTTGCAGTTTGGCCGAGGCCGGGTTCAAACCCACCACCCTCGGTATATGGGGCTGGCGCCCTACTCACTGAGCCACAGGCACCGCCCACCACAAATTGAATTTGATATTTAAAAATAACTTCTTGGTTACATAATTTTGAACAAAATAATCACACACACACACACACAGAGGCCTCAAACAAATACATCCAAATTTGAATTTTAGGGCAATGCCTCTTGTAAGACGAGGGAAGAGGGTGAACCTGAGGCCACAGTGGAGACCTTTTTGATAAGAAATAGTATCCCAAACCTAAAGTTTATTGCTAAATCTCCAACTGCTATTGCGCTTAGTAGGCATAACACGGGTTTCACAGTAAGGATGGATAATCTTTGCTACGAAGTAATGGCGAATTCCTCTACATAGGAAGCAAATAAATTAATAAACCTATGAGATGAAATTGAAAATTGACCTAAGATTCTATATGATATCTTTACAGGTTATTTCTGCAAATAGCGTAGGTATGAAATGTCATCCAAAGGATATTTTAATAGCTTGCCTGCAATGCAGCAGAAAGCTGTTCCTTCCCTAGCATTTTATAAGCTAAGTTCCTGGTTACTGTCTCTAATGAGCTAAGATCCTTAAAGAAACACTCAGTTATAAATGAAAATTCTAATTTACTAAAATCATCTTACAAAATAGAACAACATGCTTAGAGTCATTTTACTGTTTCAAAAATTATATCATTCATCTCTCTGGCAGTATCCCTGTATATGTTTTTAAAATCATAAATTTGATGGACAATATAAAAAGAGAATTCCTTAATTAAAAAGAAAACAAAATCATTACAAAAAAAGATTTAGACTTAAAAATCTTCAGCAACTACTAGAAGAAATGTCAAACCAGCATGATTAATTTCTATAAGCAACATAGTAAGAGATTATTAACAGTTTTAGAATATTAATTTTGGAGGGAAGATCAACTCATCTTCAGACGTTATATGGAGAACTATATTTTTGTGAGGATGGCATTTATTGAATTCCCAAATTAGACTTTGGCCTGAAAAAGTTACAGATACACTGTAATATTTCATATTTATGTTAAATTCTACCTGATTGCATCAATGAGAGAAAAATAGAAATCATAGGAAATTTAACTATCCCTTATTATCAATAGCAACATATTCTCTTATATTTAATAGCCTTGGAAATCCAAACACGCGTGCATACATAATACCACTGCATGCTCAAAACTAAACCAACATTACAAACTGAATCCTTAGTAGAACAAAACCAAGTTGTATGATTAGGACATAAAAACTCACACCAACATAACTTCATCCACTTAACCCAGTTAATTCACCGCAGTTTGAGAGCATCCAGGTAAACACCTGCCCCTGTGCGGTTCTGTGGCACAGTCTGTACCCAAAATGCCTGTGCGAGTTTATTTTTTACAACAAGTCTGCAGAATTCTTTAAGTCTGTAATTATTTTTTCTCCATATGAAATATTTGTTCACTCTAATTTAAAAAGAATGGCAAAGCTCACCTATTGAAGAAGCAGAATTCTCTTAGGAATATCGAATTGCTTGTTACAATCTCATTGGCACTGATTCTTTGTATTACTTTAGACACTGACTATCTCTTGAGTGTAATAAGATGCTGGTGATGAATGTAACCATCCAATATATTTTATCACCTTCAGTTTACATCCTATTGAATTCATTCTTGTTCTTGTTTTTTTTTAATCATTTCAGAGTTGAGTCATCAGTTTTAAGATACAGGAAGCCGCATTGCACTGCTAACATTGCCAATTCTTACAAATTATCTCAATGAGACAGCTGCTGAGCACATGGGCGTTTTGGTAAGTGCACTGATGAAAATCTTTCTGGACATCTAGGAAAAGATGTACTAACTTAAAATCATTTTCCTTATATTCAAAGTCTGTAAATTTAGAAACAAAGTGAGATGTAAAACATGTCCTACTGATGATTCAGGGATTAAATCATTGAATTGATATGTATATTAAACAAATAATAACTTTAAGAGGTAATAACTTCAACCTCTAAAAATATTCCCTCCTTCTTATTGGTATAGTATCTGCTCAATACACCTTTCTTCTGTTAAGTTCATACTATAGTTATACCAAATAGCAGAGAGGAGATGTAATTGTTTAAAAAATTTCACAAGTAACATGTTTTTCAAATATTTGTTATTTTTTCAATAGCCTACTTTTCTTTCTCCAGAATCAATTCCATCTTTTGAAGCAAAGAACAGAGATTCTAGACAGTTACTGGGATGGCGATTCCCTTACTCCCATGAAATGCACTATCACCTTCATATTTAGAGCCCTGAGCCCTAATTCCCATTCAATCTCCTTCTCCCACCTGCTCCCAGACGCTCTACTGGGTCTCTGCCCCTGCAGTGCACCTGCCCCCTCTCTGCACTGCCTCCTCCACTGTCAAACTCTAGCTCCTTAGTGTATGTATCAGCATCATTCCACGTCATATTCAACTCAAGAAACTGCTACTGACTGGGGAACGGCACTCACTCTAACCCACGTGGATCTTGTTTTCGCAGTAATCAAAGACCAGAGACTGTGCCCTGGACCCTAGTCAGACATGTTGCAAACACATCATGCCTGTGTCATAAGAGAAAGAGAAAGAAGAGTGTGGAAACTGATCACTGCAAGTCCATTATTGCTGCTTACCACAGAACAAACCCAAGCAAAATCCCTGAAAGAGAAAGGAAGACTCCTACACGTCCTAGTAGCATTATGGAAATAGTGGTATTTCTATTTTTAAAGATCAAAATATTTCCTTTATCTGTCATTCTCTAAAACAAACAAGGTAACAGTGAAATTTAAAAGGAAGAAGCTGGACAATTGGATTTCCAATCTCTGAGCCATTTGCCTTTTTTTTACAACTTTCCCCTTCTCTATGAATAAACTAATATAAACTAAGATGCTTTCTTACCAGCCACCATCATCACTGTTATTATTGTAATAAGCATTCTCCTTGGGTCAGATACTGTGATAACAACTTTATGAATGGCACCATCTCAATTAACTTTCAAATAACCCAGGAAAACAAACAAATTTTCGCAACCCGGTGTCAAAGGAACAGCCTTGGTTAAATGAGCAACTCATGTGAACTGAATGCAATTAATCATAATGTTTTCAAATGTTTGCATTTTGGTCAACTAAAATAACGTAAGACTGTAATGTAACATAAGAACACTTAAACTGAAGGCTCAATGAGAAACAAAATAAAATTTCCATATGTCTGCTGGAAGCTCAATTTATTTACTATATTAGCATTCTAAATCATGCTGTCTACAAATGTCCATTTCAGGTCACACAGACATGAATGAATGAATGAAGGAATGAATGAAGGAAAGCACACCTCCAATGTTCATTCCGTAGGGTCACTGGGTTGTCTCTCAAACCCCATTTATTTCTAACTTTAATCTACCTGTTCTTATGATATTTCTTAAAAATAAAAAAGAAAATGTTCCCTGAATTATATTCTCAGATAAGTATATGTGTGTATACATAGATATATTATATATATTATATGTATACATATGTGTGTATATACATATGTGTATTTATATATGTAATTATATACATGTCTATACATGTTATATGTGTGTGTGTATACAGGGTGGCCATAAGGTTCGTGCACAATTATTTTAAATTGCACACAAACTTTATGGCTACCTTGCGTGTGCACATGTGTGTGTGTGTGTATAACATGTTCTTCAAACTGATGATGAAAATGAGTTATAATAAGTTATAGGTTTTGGTGACTGAAGATATTTGGAGGATGCTTCTAAATGTTCTATAACCCTATACCTACAAGCTTCATAGTATTTGCTTTCAAAACTCTTACTAAGATTTCAATTTAGGAAAAATAATAACTTTAACATTGGTAACTCAGTCTTGAGGGTTTAAGTGTTGCATTATGAAGCAGGTATAATTTTAGAAGCTGCGGAATACATTTATCTTTTTGCAAAGCTTAGGTTATTAATTACACTTTAGTATCTCTAGTAATATATCTCCTTTCAGAATTACAAGGCTGATAACTTTACGAAAATTACTTACAGTTTAGAGCACTGTCTTTGTTCAACAGAAGGGTGAAAAGTTACAACACGTTGTAGAAGTAACAGAAGAGTCATAGAAAGTGAGCAAGTGTAACCCCACCACTGCTCAAGGCCCTGCCCACTCCCACTGCCGCCTCCACCCCAGCCCGGGGACTGTCTAAGGGGCACACCTGGACTTAACCACTGGCCAGTGTGCCCCAGGCTAACGCGCAGGAGCAGCTGGAAGCGGAGCCGGCAGAGTGCATTCCCCACGGACTGGAGTCTGCAGGGGAGCAGGCCCAGCCACAGGAGTCTTTGAGAAACCAAGGGTAAGGAGCCAGGGCTAACTGTCTCTCCAGGAAAGCCTGCGCATGTCAGCTGAGAGCCCCTGAGCTCCTCCCTCCTAGTCCCTGAGTCCCCGCAGCTCCACTGGGGGCAGCTGTCCCCCTCACGCCTTCCCGGGAGGCTGTGGGCTGCCACACACGGGCTCCGGCGGTGGGAAGGGGAGAGAGCTCTTATGGACATGTTCAATTTCTACTAAAATGCTGATGTTTGGGAATTAAAGCATTCATAGAACTGCGATGCAGAACTGAACAGAAAAGTCTTGGCACCTGCTTAAGTTTTCTCTAAGAGTCAGGGAAATATTACCCTCATTGAATAAACGTAAAGGGAGGGGGACAGCAGAAGATGCAAATTACACTAGTTTAATAGTTACAGCGAGGTAATACTCAGACACCTGCACTAGTGTAATAGTTACAGCGAGGTAATACTCAGACACCCTGCACTAGTTTAATAGTGACAGCGAGGTAATACTCAGACACCTGCACTGGTTTAATAGTTACAGCGAGGTAATACTCAGACACCCTGCACTAGTTTAACAGTGACAGTGAGGTAATACTCAGACCCCCTGCACTAGTGTAATAGTGACAGCAAGGTAATACTCAGACACCTGCACTAGTGTAATAGTGACAGCAAGGTAATACTCAGACACCTGCACTAGTGTAATACTTACAGCGAGGTAATACTCAGACACCTGCACTGGTTTAATAGTTACACCGAGGTAATACTCAGACACCTGCACTGGTTTAATAGTTACAGCGAGGTAATACTCAGACACCCTGCACTAGTGTAATAGTTACAGCGAGGTAATACTCAGACCCCCTGCACTAGTTTAATAGTTACACTGAGGTAATACTCAGACACCCTGCACTAGTTTAACAGTGACAGTGAGGTAATACTCAGACCCCCTGCACTAGTGTAATAGTTACACCGAGGTAATACTCAGACACCCTGCACTAGTGTAATAGTTACAGCGAGGTAATACTCAGACCCCCTGCACTAGTGTAATAGTTACACCGAGGTAATACTCAGACACCCTGCACTAGTTTATTAGTTACACCGAGGTAATACTCAGACACCTGCACTAGTGTAATAGTTACAGCGAGGTAATACTC
>CAUYON010121675.1:0-18159 GCA_963573935.1 Arctocebus calabarensis
ATCATGTTATTTGAAATAGAAGTGACCATGTATACTATCTTGCTTGAGAAAGTCTTTGACAAAAAAAGCAATATCTATTATTTGTAAATTTTCTTATTCTAAAGAAAGCAATTGTTATATATATAAATTATGTAAATAAAAATTATTTTATACCGTTAAAAAAAAAAAAAAGTAAAACTCTGGCTCGGTGCCTGTAGCTCAAGCTGCTAAGGCTCCAGCCACATACACCAGAGCTGGTGAGTTCGAATCCAGCCCGGGCCTGCCAAACAATAATGACAACTACAACCAAAAAATTGCCAGGTGTTGTGGTGGGTGCCTGTATTCCCAGCTACTTGGGAGGCTGAGGCAAGAGAATCGCTTAAACTCAGGCGTTGGAGATTGCTGTAAGCTATGATGCCACAGCACTCTACCCTGGGTGACAGCTTAAGGCTCTGTCTAGAAAAAAAAAAAAAGGAAAAAAAACTCTTACAGAAAGTAAAGTTGTAATTATAGGTATGTTCCAATTAATAAAAAAGATTACCTATTCAGATTCAGGTAGCAAGGAAGAACTTGTGAATACTTTCACATTTTAAGCGAAAATTTATTCTAACTAGGTCCTTACCAGCTGTGAATTTTCATCCCTATAGTTGGCAGCAATATCTTGATTTTCCATAGCACCTCCTAACAGTCCAGTAGAGTATGTCCTCAATGGCTGATCAGCCTCTCGGGCCCATTTAAAAAGATTCTCAACAATTCCTTCCTGTAGTAAAGGAAATGAAACAGTACAATTAAAAAAAAGCCCACTTCCACAATTAAAGATAACCAAAAATTTTAGTCATATAAACAAAATTTAAGAAAATATTCAATGTTGGCTCAGTACCTATAGCTCAAGTGGCTAAGGCTCCAGCCACACACACCAAAGCTCATGGGTTCAAATGCAGCCCAGGACTGGCAAACGATAACTACAACCAAAAACCAGCTGGGCGTTAGTCCCAGCTACTTGGGAGGCAGAGGCAAGAGAAATGCTTTAAGCCCAGGAGTTGGAGGTTGCTGTAAGCTGTGATGCCACGGCACTCTACTCAGGGCAACAGCTTGAGGCTCTGTCTCAAAAAAAAAAAAAAAAATATATATATACACACACACATATATACTCAATGTTGTTCATAACAGTAAAAAAAATGTCCAGCCAGGAACCGTGGCTCACACATATGATACCACCACTATGGGAGGCTTAGGCAGGAGGATCTCTTGAGGCCAGGAGTTCAGGACCAACATGGCAAAGACTCCAACACTAAAAAAAAATTTTAAAAATTAGCCCAAGTATGGTGACACAAGCCTGTAGACTCAGCTACTCAGGAGACAGAAGTGGGAAGATCTCCTGAGTCCAACCATCTGAGGTTACAATGAGCTATGACTGAGTCACTGCACTTCAGCCTTAGCAACAGGGCCAGATTCTGTCTCTAGGGAGAAAAAAAAAACCCTACTAAACTATCCAATAGTAGGCCAGGGGCGGTGGCTCAAGTCTATAATCCTAGCACTCTGGGAGGTCAAGATGGGTAGATTGCCTGAGCTCACGGGTTCAAGACCAGCCTGAGCAAAAGATTGAGACCCCGTCTCAAAAAATAGCCAGGTGTTGTGGCAGGCACCTGTAGTCCCAGCTACTCAGGAGGCTGAAGCAAGAGAATTGCTTGAGCCCAAGAGTTTGAGGTTGCTGTGAACTATGACACCATGGCACTCTACCGAGGGTGATAAAATGAGACTCTATCTCAAAAAATAAAAATAAAGTGTCCAATAGTAGTTGGCTTATTTATATAAAACACCTGTGTGTGCATGCAAAAGAATCCCATTTAGCCACTTAAACCCAAACTAAAAAACAATCACCAGCATATCTGTATGTTAAGCCCCAAAAGGTCACTAAAAATATCCCTCTTGCAAGTCCAAAATGCACAAGTATCATATTAATGTTCTGAGAAGTCCTCCATCAAAGATGTATTTAATTTAGCCGCACATATCCCAAACTTTTTTTTTCCTTTTTTTAAATACAAAGTCTTGCTTTGTCACCCAGCATGGAGTACACTGGTACAATCAAAGCTCACTGTAACCTCAAACTCTTGAACTCAAGCAATCCTCCCACTTCAGCCTCCCAAACTGATGGGATTATAGATGTGAGCCACTGCACATGGCCCATTTTCTATGGACTATGTATGTTTGTATGTATTAAATTTCATAGTAAGCACAAATTAAAAATAATTGGGAGCTGTATGCAATGGCTCATACCTCTAATTCCAGTACTTTAGAAAGCTGAGGGAGGAGGAGCACTTGAGCCTAGAGGTTTGATATAACCCTGGGCAACACAGAGAGATTTATCTTTAATAATAAAGACATAATAAAATTCAAAAACACAAAGAAAATGGGCTGGGTACAATAGCTCTCGCCTATAATCCAAGCACTCTGGCAGCCTGAGGTGGGAGAATCAGTTAAGATCAGAAGTTGGAGACTAGCTTGAGCAAAAGTGAGATCCTGTCTCTAGTAAAAATAGAAAGAAATGGCCTGATGTGGTGGCACATGCCTGTAGTCCCAGCTACTCAGGAGGCTAAAGCAGGAAGATCATCTGAGCCCAGGAGTTTGAGGTTGCAGTGAGCTAAACTAATGCTACTGCACTCTAGCCAAGGCCAACATAGTAAGACTGTCTCAAACAAAAGAACAAAAATAATTAGCTGGGCAGGATGGCACACATCTCAGATATTTGGAAGGTTGAGGCAATAAGATTGTTTGAGCCCAGGACATGGAGGATACAGAACTATGTTGATGCCACTGCATTCCAGCCACAGGGACAGAGCAAGATCTTTCTCAAAAACAATTTTTTTTAGGGTGGCGCCTGTGGCTCATTGAGTAGGGCACCAGCCCCATATACCGAAGGAGGCAGGTTTAAGCCCAGCCTTGGCCAAACTGCAAAACAGAAAAATAGCCAGGTGTCGTGGCAGGCGCCTGTAGTCCCAGCTACTCGGGAGGCTGAGGCAAGAGAATCGCCTAAGCCCAGGAGACGGAGGTTACTGGAGCTGTGTGACGCCACGGTTCTCTACAGAGGGTGATAAAGTGAGACTCTGTCTCTAAAAAAAAAGAAAAAAAAATTTGTTTTTAATGAAAATCATCCACTTCCTACTATCCAGCTTAAAGAGAAAGAAATCTCCTGTGTGCCCCTTCATGTACCACCTACTTTCTTCTTCCCAGCAGGGAGTTTAAACATTCTTAAATTTTAACAATTCAAGCTATTGTTGACTGTTACATGCTTTTGAACCATTTAAATTGTGTGGTCTTTTATATATATATTTTGTAACATTTCTTTTACTCAACATTATGTTTTTTAGATTCATCTGCGTTATTGCACACTTGCATAGTACTCAACTGTAAGACAGGCTACAAGATAGTTACAACCTTCATATAAATCCTATATGATCTGGTAGAAACCGTAATTGAAGATGAGAAAAATGAGTCACAATGAGGATAAGAACCTAACCAAAACTCACAAAACTAGTAAGTGGCACAGCTAGAATTTGACTCTAGACAAAATACCTCCAGCTGCTCTTTACTCCCATACTCTGCTGCTACTGTTTTGTTGGCTTAAGCAATAATGATACTATAAACTATTCTTGTGCAAGCCAAGTCCCTATGGTACACATCAAAGAACTGAATTGCCTAGTCATAGGATATGTATGTGTTCAATTTTACCAGATGAAGCTAATCTATTTTCCAAAGTGATTGTATTTCTACCAACAGTTGAATAGGAGGGCTCATTTCCCCCTTATCTTTGCCAACACTTTACCACTACCAGACTTTTTATTTTTTGCACTCTGATAGGTATAAAAAGCATTTTATTTAATTTGAATTTTCCTTACATATAATTAGGTTCAGCAATTTTTTCAAGTATTTGTTCAAGTTTTTGCTTCTGTTTTCACTCTTGCTTTTGCCGGTGTCTTTTGCTAAAAAGAAGTTCTTCATTTTTACATAATACTTAATGTTTTTCTTTTTTGAGACTTTGTCTCCCTTGCTTGAGTGCAATGGTGTCACAGCTTACAGCAACTTCAAACTCTTGAGCTTAAGCAATTCTCTTGCCTCAGCCTCCCAAGTAGCTGGGACTACAGGCACCCACCACAATATCCAGCTATTTTTTGTTGCAGTTGTCATTGTTGTTTAGCTGGCCCTGGCCAGATTTGAACCCACCAGCCTCAGTGTACGTGTCTAGCACCGTAACCAATGTGCTACGGATGCTGAGCCTATATAAAACTTATTTACTTTTGTACTTAGGTCTTAAATTCTTCTAGAGGGCTACTGTGTCATTCGCCTATATACTGCCAAGAATTTTAACACTTTTTTAAAACTAACATTCTGAAGAACACATTTTGAGAAATTTCTTGTAAAATATTTATTGATATAAAACATAGGTACCATTTAAGTTTCTTTTACTGTTCCCTCTTTTTTTAATGTATAAGAAACATAAAATACTAACTCAAACTATCCTCTTCTATCTTACCTAGAATTTTTATTCCACCTTTTGCCCTCCAAAATTGTTTATTTTATTCAATATTCCTAGGTTTGTAAAACTGTAATGAAGACATCCTCTACTACTGTCTGACCTTTATTATTGCTATGGCAAAGTTTGCTGTTTTATTATTTGCAGGAAATCTCACTCGGTTGCTTTTAATATCTTTGTCTTTAGTATTCTTCATTGAGCTTCCTAAATTTGAATGGTTATATTTTTCATTGGTTTATAAAATCCTAATGTCATTTCTGTGAATATTATCTTTCTTATTTCTCTATTCACTCCTCCTGAAATTCCTTTTAGTTATACGTTGAACATTCTAATTCTACTGCATATCTCAAATTCTTTTATATTTTTTATTTATTTCTAGGAGTTTCATTATTGGTTATCCTGTCAGATCTTCTAGTTCATTAGTTCTATCTTCAGTTATGTCTAACCTTCACTCAAATTCATTTTTTTAATTCAATAATTGTAATTTTTTATTTCTAGTAGCTCTTTGATTCATTTTCCAAATTAGCCATTTATTTAATAGAAGCTTGAACTTAAGAGTTCTGATTCCTCGGCTCGGCACCTGTGGCTCAGCGGGCTAAGGTGCCAGCCACGTACACCTGAGCTGGCAGGTTCGAATCCAGCCCGGGCCTGCCAAACAACAATGACGGCTGCAACCAAAAAATGGCCGGGCGTTGCAGCTGGCGCCTGTAGTCCCTGCTACTTGGGAGGCGGAGGCAGGAGACTCGCTTGAGCCCAGGAATTGGAGGTTGCTGTGAGCTGTGATGCCACCGCACTCTACCCAGGGTGACAGCTTGAGGCTCTGTCTCAAAAAAGAGTTCTGATTCCTTCTTTTCACATCCAATGGCTTTTTAACCTTTAAGTGCACAATTCAGTACATTCACAATGTTGTGTACCCATTACCAGCATCTATTTTCAGAACTTTTTCACTGTCCTGAATAGAAATTCTATACCATCTATTTTTAATAATGGCTAAGATAACCAGACAGAAAGTCAGAAAGGAAACTGAGGATCTGAATATACACAGGTATTCAACCTTTTTCCTATCTGCCTCATATTGTAAGAAGAATTGTCTTAGACCTCCCATTATATACACAAACACTAACAAAAGCCGATAAGCAAAAAAGACAAAGAAGTCCATGCCTTTTAATTAATTTTCAAGATAATACCACCACTTGGGTGGCGCCTGTGGCTCAGTGGGTAAGGCGCCGGCCCCATATACGGAGGGTGGCGGGTTCAAACCTAGCCCCGGCCAAACTGCAACAAAAAAATAGCCGAGCGTTCTGGTAAGCACCTGTAGTCCCAGCTACTCAGGAGACTGAAGCAAGAGAATCGCCTAAGCCAAAGAGTTGGAGGTTGCTGTGAGCTGTGACACCACTGCACTCTACTGAGGGTAAAGTAAGATTCTTACTCTAAAAAAAAAAAGAGATAATACCACCACAGATAAGCAAAAAAGTCCTCATATATAAAACACATTACCTAAAAGATATAAGCAGAACACTCCACCATACATACATATACTGTATTTTGCTGGGTATAATGTATACCCATGTTTTTGGCACAAACTTTCAGGAAAACAGTCTTCCACTTTAATCTTTTAAAGGAAGGTGGAAGCTGCTGTGCAGTGGAACCTCCTCTCACTAGAGGCACAAGGCATGGAGCCCATTGCTGCAGAGAAGCCAAGAGCAAGCTGCAGCAGTAGGTGAAAGTGGTCTCTGTGACCTTAGCACCCAACCACCCCCAATTACCCCTCCTGGCCCACTCTCATCCCCACATTCTCTCATTTCCTATTCCTTTCCATGTCTATCAGTGGAAATGTGACCACAGTCACTCCTCTGAGAACCTTGGCGGGCTTATTTCCTGGGAAGTCGGTGTGAGGAGCCATAGCTGGCCCTGCCTAACCCAGGGTTTCTGAAATAACAGCTTTGTTATTAAGAAGGGTACAAGTCAAATTTATCAAGTATTGAACACAAATGTGAACACTATGATTAAGTAAATGAGGTGAAAGCTATGTTAATTAGTAGGACATAAGCACTCCAATTTGTACAAATAATCAACACGTTGAAACCCACAAAAGCATAAATGTATTCATGATCTATATATATATGACTTAATTAAAAAAAAAAAAAGAAAACTATCTCTAAAAAATAGCCAGGTGTTGTGGCAGACACTTATAGCCCTAGTTACTTGGGAGGCTGAGACAAGAGAATCACTTGATCCCAAGAGTTTTTGAAGTTGCTGTAAGCTACGATGCTGTGGCACGCTACCAAGGGCAACAAAGTAAGACTCTGTCTCAAAAAAAAATTAAAAATAAAAATAAAATGGGACTCCTGGCAGAAAAGCATGAAAGCTTGGGGCACATGAGACAGCAGATTATAATTCTGAACCCCCTTTTGTAATGTTTGAACCTCCAAGGTGTTGAGTTGGTGTAATTTCCCAAACTTTCCAGTAGGAAGAACCAACTAGGATGCTTGTTAATGGAACAGATACACAGGTCTTTCTCCTGGAGTGTTGATTGAGTATACTTCTGAGTATATATCTTGATGTTATCAAATGGTGAAATACCATAATGTGGAAAACATTTGTAATCTGTTCTCTAGGACACTGGATTCAAGACAAATCTTAATTCCAATCTAATACACAATTGAATAAGTCAATTCTCCCAACATAACAGAAATTAGTTATTAATTAAATCATTAATAAGAAACAATAAAGCTGTTCTTGCAGAAAACTTTATTATTCATCATATGCCTGAAACAGTGTTTTTAACCATCAATGGGCATTCACTTCTTTGGGGATCTACAATAATAAAACTTCAAAGGACCAGAGATAATTTTCCCACAATGACAAACGGGAAAGTTCATAAAGCATAGTGAAATCAATCTGTGATCTTCTATAAACTTTGTGTATACAAATATATTGCCATAAATGCTACTTTTATCATTCTGATTTTCAAAAGAATCCATATTAAAAGAAATTTTGTTAGCCAGGTACAGTGGCTCATGCCTATAATCCTAGCACTCTGGGAGACCAATGTAGAAGGATCACCCAAGCTGAGGAGTTCAAGACCAGCCGAAGCAAGAGTGAGACCTTATCTCTATGAAAAATAGAAAAACTAGCCAGGCAGGGTGGTAAACACTTGTAGTCCCAGCCTCAAACTCTTGGGCTTAAGTGATTCTCTTGCCTCAGCCTCCCAAGTAGCAGGGACTACAACGCCCGCACCTGCAACAACGCCCAGCTATTTTTTTGTTGTTGTTGCTGCAGTTGTCATTGTTGTTTAACTGGCCCAGGGTGGATTCGAACCTGCCAGCCTCAGTGTATGTGGCTGGCACCATAACCACTGTGCTACGGGTGCCAAGCCAAGCCCAAGAATTTGAGGTTGCTATGAGCTATGAAGCCACCACACTCTACCAAGGGCGACATACTAAAACTCTGTCTCAAAAAAAGTATTTTTGTTTTTAGCTCCACTTACGTCAATTCTTCTGCCTTATCTTCCCCCAACTTCCTGGGACTAAAGGCACCTACTATAATGCCTGGCTAGTTTTTCTATATTTTAGTAGAGTTGGTATCTCATTCTTACTCAGGCTGGGGTCAAACTCCTGAGTTTAAGTGATCCTCCCACTTCAGCCTCTTAAGAGTGCTAGGAGTATAAGCATGAGCCAACACATGCAGCCCACACAGCAAATTCTTTTTTTTTTTTTTTTTTTTTTGAGACAGAGCCTCAAGCTGTCACCCTGGATAGAGTGCTGTGGCATTACAGCTCACAGCGACCTCCAATTCCTGGGCTCAAGCGAGTCTGCTGCCTCCACCTCCCAAGTAGCTGGGACTATAGGCGCCCACACAGCAAATTCTTAAAGCTAAGAAAGAAAATATTTATACTTCTTCTAAAAATAGAATGATTAAATTCTGACAGTTGAATTATGCATACATAGTCAGTATCAAATTAACATTTTCTTGTCTTCATGGAACTCACTCTTTTTTGTTGTTGCTGTTGCCCTGGGTGGAGTGCTGTGGCATCATCACAGCTCACAGCAATCTCAAACTCGTAGGCCTGAGCAATCTTCTTTCCTTAATCTTCCAAGTAACTAGGACTATAGACATCCACCACTACGCTCAGCTAGTTTTTCTACTTTTAGTAGAGACAGGGTCTCTCTCTTGCTCAAGATAGTCTTAAAATCCTAAGCTCAAGCAATCCACCCACCTAGGCCTCCCAGAAGGCTAGGATTACAGGTGTGAGACACTGCAGCAGGCCACAGCATTTATTCTTATTTGAAATTATCAGTTCACTTGTGTCTGCCTATCTTCAAACACACACATAAACATAAGTCCCCATATTGCTGAAAAAATATTCCTAGCATCTAACACAAAATAGGTCTTTAAGTGTTAACTAAATGAACACTAAATACCCCCAAGGATAGGATGGACTTTTCAAGAGTACCAAGTTGTTACTGGGAAGATCACTCGTAATTTGATAGTGACATGTACGTATACCTTAACTCTCAAAACTCAGTTATTCTATTTTTTTTTACTCTATTTTTAAAAGTAAATATAAATATTTTGTCTCTTAGCTTTAAGAATTTGCTATAAAATTGGGTGCCACATGCCTTGCTTTTTTTTTTTGAGACTGGGTCTCACTATGTTGCCCTTGGTATGTGGTGTCACAGTTCACAGCAACCTCTAACTCTTGAGCTTAAGTGATTTTCTTGCCTCAGCTTCCCAAGTAGCTGGAACTACAGGCGCCTGCCACAAAATCTGGCTATTTTTTTTGTTGTTGTGGTTGCAGTTGTCATTGTTGTTTAGAAGGCCTGGGCCAGGTTCAAACCCACCTGCCTCGGCATATGTGGTTTGCACCCTAATCGCTAAGCTACAGGTGCTGAGCCAGCTTGCTTTATTCTTAAAGATATTAAAATGTTAATCTTCTGGGCAGTGCCTGTGGCTCATCGAGTATGGCACCAGCCCCATATACAGAAGGTGGCGGGTTCAAACCCGGCCTCAGCTGAACTGCAAAAACAGAAAAATAGCCGGGCATTGTGGCGGGCACCTGTAGTCCCAGCTACTCGGGAGGCTGAGGCAAGAGAATCGCTTAAGCCCAGGAGTTGGAGGTTGCTGTGAGCTGTGTGACGCCATGGCACTCTACCAGGGGCAATAAAGTGAGACTCTGTCTCTATAAAAAAATAAAAATTAAAAAAATAAAATAAAATGTTAATTTTCTGAAACAATCTGAAAAACTTATTATTGCTAAATGTAAGGGTTTGGATGAGATTATAAATCCATTCTAAAAACATATAATCTTAAAATTAAAAAAAAAAAACTGGCTGGGCCCAGAGACTCACAGCTATAATCCCATCATTTCAGGAGTCTGAGATACAAGGAGCATTTGAGGCCAAGAATTCAAGACCAGTCTGGGCAACACAGAGAGATTCTGTCTCTACAAAAATAAAGGCAAATTAGCCACAGATGGTGGTACAAGCCTGTAATCTCTGCTACTCAGGAGGCTCAGGCAAGAGGATCACTTGAGCTCAGAAGTTCAAGGTTATAATATTCTCATGCCACTGTTCTCTAGACTGAGTGAGAGAACAAAATTATCTCTTAAAGAAATTAAGAAAAAAAAAGATTTTAAAAAATACTATAGCACCCAAGCAATAATTACTCATTAAAACAGCTATTTTTAATTTTTTCTTATTGCTTATCTGGTTTTCTGAAATTTTTATGGCATGTTACTATTTGAATAACAAAAAGCTGTAACAATTTTTTCCCCAACACCAAAGACAGATTAAATAGATCACCATCCACAATCAAAAAATAAAATGATGGGTTTTCTTTTTAACTATGTACCTTTTCTTGAAAGACAACAGCAGTTTCCAACCCTGGCATGATGTCCAATAGGAGTCTGCAAGCTGCAGTGTTTAAAGGGGGCTCTCGGCTTGTCATCACATATGCATTCACCAGCTGTAAAAATAAAAATGCTTTTCATCTGAAATTCAACCCAATCAAATTAAAGATGTCTAATAAATCCTTAACATATTCCCAATACTTAACTTTTTTTTTTTTTTTTTTTGAGACAGCATCTCACTCTGTTGCCCAGGTTTCAGTGCAGTGATGTTATCTTATTTCACCACAAACTCCTGGTTTCAGGCATACTCCTGCTTCAGCCTCCCAAGTACCTGGGACTACAAGCATGTGCCACCATTGCTCAAATAATTTTTTTCTTTTTTTTTTTGAGCCAGAGTCTCACTTTGTTACCCTTGGTAGAGTGCTGTGATGTCATTAGCTCACAGCAATCTCAAACTCCTGGGCTCAAGCAATTCTCTTGCCCCTATCTCCCATCTAGCTGGGAACTATAGGCACTTGCCATAACACCCAGCTATTTTTAGAGAGGGGGGGTCTTGCTCTTGCTCAGGCTAGTCTCGAACCTATGAGCTCCGGCAATCCACCTGCCTGGGCCTTCCAGAGTGCTAGGATTACAGGTTTGAGCCATCAGGCCTGTCCAATTTTTCTATTTTTTATAGAGATAAGGTTTTGCTCTTGCTCAGGCTAGTCTCCTGTCCTCAAGCAATCCTCCTACCTCAGCCTCCCCAAATTATAGGCATGAGTCACCACATCAGGCCCCAGTGTTTTTTTATTTTTCAGACAGAGTCTCACTATGTTGCCCCAGGCTAGAGTTTCATGGTGTCATCATAGCTCAGACCAACCTCAACTCCTCGAGTTCAAATGATCTTACCCCTCCCTCCCAAGTAGCTGGGACTATAAACATGCACCACCATGCCTGGCTATTTCTTTTTTTTACTTTTTATTTGTTAGTTTTTTCTGTTTTTAGTAAAAGACAGGGTCTCACTCTTACTCAGGCTGGTCTCAAATTTCCTGGGCTCAAGCAATCCACCACCCCTGCCTCCCAGAAAGCTAAGATTATAGGTATGAACCATCTCACCAGGTCCTTATTAATAAAATTTTTGCTGGCTCCGGCACCTGTGGCTCAACGAGCTAAGGCGCCAGCCACGTACACCTGAGCTGGCAGGTTTGAATCCAGCCTGGGCCTGCCAAACAACAATGACGGCTGCAACCAAAAAACGGCCGGGCGTTGTAGCGGGCGCCTGTAGTCCCAGCTACTTGGGAGGCAGAGGCAGGAGACTCACTTGAGCCCAACTGGAAGTTGCTACGAGCTGTAATGCCACAGCACTCTACCCAGGGTGACAGCTTGAGGCTCTGTCTCAAAAAATAAATAAATTAATTAATTAATTAAAATTTTTTCTTGCCACTTACCCAGTAGCATTTCCTGGCTCTCTACTACTAAGGTATTATGTTCTGTGCTGGGTATATAATAAATAATTACAGACACAGGCACAGTGGGTCATGCCTGTAATCCTGGCATTCTGGGAGGCTGAGGTGGAAAGATCGCCTGAGCAAGAATGAGACCCGTCTCTACTAAAAACAGAAATGTTAGCAGGGCATGATAGCTATACCTGTAGTCCCAGATACTCAGGGAGCTGAAGCAGGAGGATGGCTTGAGCACAGGAATTAGAGGATGCAGTTAGCTAAGATGATGCCACTGCACTTTACCTGGTATAATAAGTGAGACTCTCTCTGTTTTAAAAAAAAAAAAAAAATTCACAATCCAATAGAGGTGACAGATGGAAAAACAGAAAATATCATGAGTGTACAAGATGCTACATAAGCCCATATAGGCCACATAACCCCTGCAGAGGAATCAGAGGAAGAGATGACAAGCCAGAATATAAAGGACAAGTAGGAAGTAGCTAAGAAAGAGGAGGAGAAGAAGGCCAAAACGGAAGAGCTTTTAAGGCCAAAGGAGAAGAGCTAAAGCTGCAGAGACCATAGTCCAGAGACAGATTAGGTTTTTATACCACACTAAAGAATTTTTTTAATTTCCTTGAGGTTTTTTGTGTTTGTTTAGTTGAAGTTTTTTGTTGAGACAGAGTCCCACTGCCTCAGCTTCCAGAAGCCACTGGGATTACAGGCGCTCGCCGGGACACTCAGCTGGGTTTTTCATTTTTTTATTGAGTTGGAGTCTCACTCTATCTCAACAAGTCTCAAACTCCTGAATTCAAGCAATTCTCTAGCCTTAGCCTCCCACAGTGCTGGGATTACAGGCATGAACCACCCGCCCGACCACACTAAGGAATTTAAAATTTATCTTGCAGCTTGGCGCTTATAGCTCAACAGCTAGGGCGCCAGTCACATACACCAGAGCTAGTGGGTTCGAACCAGCCTGGGCCTGCCAAACAACATTGACATCAACCAAAAAGTAGCCAGGTATTGTGGCAGGCACCTATAGTCCCAGCTACTTGGGAGGCGGAGGCAAGAAAATCTCTTAAGTCCAAGAGCTTGAGGTTGCTGTGAGCTGTGATGCCATGGCACTCTACCCAGGGCAACATAGTGAGATTCGGTCTCAAAAAAAAAAAAAAAAAAAGGGTGGCACCTGTGGCTCAAAGGAGTAGGGTGCCAGCCCCATATGCCGGAGGTGGCGGGTGCAAACCCAACCCCGGCCAAAAACTACAAAAAAAAAAATTGGGTGGTGCCTGTGGCTCAGTGAGTGGGGTTCTGGCCCCATATACTGAGGGTGGTGAGTTCAAAACCCAGCCCCGGCCAAACTGCAACAACAACAACAACAAAATTATCTTCAGGGGAAAAGACAATCATTAATGGTTTTTAAATAAGAGGGAACCGGGGCTCAGTGCCTGTGGCTCAACTGGCTAATGCGCCAGCCACATACACCCAAGCTGGTAGGTTTGAATCCAACCCAGGCCCACCAAACAACAATGATGGCTGCAACCAAAAAATAGAAGGGCGTTATGGCGGGCGCCTGTAGTCCCAGCTACTTGGGAGGCGGAGGCAGGAGACTTGCTTGAGCCCAGGAGTTGGAGGTTGCTGTGAGCTGTGATGCCACACCATTCTACCCAGGGCAACAGCTTGAGGCTCTGTCTCAAAAAAAAAAAGAGGGTACCAGGAGGTGCCTGTGGCTCAAAGGGGTAGGGTGCCAGCCCCATATGCCGGAGCTGGCAGGTTCAAACCCAGCCACAGCCAAAAACTGCAAAAAAAAAAGAAGGTACCATGATCAGTTTTTGCATTTTAGAAAGATTTCTGAGCTATAAAGAGAAGAGTAGATTAGAGTAGGACAAGATAGGAAGAAACAAGTTAAGAGGCTATTATAATAACCAAATGAGAGATGGCTAAACTAGCAGAAAGGATACAAAGAGGTGGAGGGATTTGTGAAGTTTGAGCGGTAACAATTAACATCTATAAGTTCATGGAATAAGAGCGCTTGTAGAATAAACCCTTTCCAATCCTATGTTGGACAATGTCATCGACATAATGATTTACCTATTCTGCTCTAATGCCAGATGATGTCTGACATGGTTTCTTTTGTTGAATTTTTGTCTGTGTGATTTAGAAAATGGTTATGTGGGCAGTGGTTCACACCTGTAATCCTAGCACTCTGGAAGGCCAAGGCAAGTGGATTGCTTGAGCTCAGGAGTCCAAGACCAGCCTGAGAAAGAGTGAGACCACGTCTATTAACAAAAGAAAAACTGAGACAAGAAGATTGCTTGAGCCCAAGAGCTGGAGGTTGCTGTGAGCTACGATGCCAAGACACTCTACTCAGGGCAACAGCTTGAGACTATGTCTCAAAAAAAAAAAAAAAAATTATTTTAGACGGACATTATATTGCCAAACAAAAATGAAACATAAGAAAATGTTAAAAAAAAAAAAAGAGAGCGAGAGAGAGAAAATGGTTATGTGTTTTCTCACATTCCCTATATTATGGCTACTTTTTTTTTTTTTTTTTTTTTTTGAGACAGAGCCTCAAGCTGTCACCCTGGATAGAGTGTTGTGGCATCACAGCTCACAGCAACCTCCATCTCCCGGGCTCAAGCAAATCTCCTGCCTCCGCCTCGGCGCCCGCCATAATACCTAGCCATTTTTTGGTTGCAGCCGTCATTGTTGTTTGGCGGGCCCAGGCTGGATTCGAACCTGCCAGTTCAGGTGTACGTGGCTGGCGCCTTAGTCTGTTGAGCCACAGGCGCCGAGACTGCCATTTACTTCTTGATTCATTTGGCACAAGTTTCGCAAGCACACAAGTGTGGTTCAGGCTATCACATCTACACTGATAGGTAGATGTGACAAAAGACCTCAACTTACTGAAGAATTGCATAAAATGAAAATACATATAACCAAAACAGTTATGGTTTCTCAAGGATTTTCCAAGTGATCTGAAAAAGAAGAAACTTCAGAAATATGAATTATGTGCCTATCAATGTGGTATGAAAATAATATGCTTCTCATTCCTTGACAAGAAGTTAGTGACAATGTTCAGTACACTCTTTGGTCCTCAAATAGTTTATCTATCACTAATTATAGGAAGGAACAGCCTGTTCAATTTGTTGTTTAGAACACACAAAATTTATAAGAAGAGGGGACAGAGCTGACCAGTACTGTGAAATGTTATGCATTTAAAGATAAGGAGATCCTAGAAATGGTGGGAAAAAAATGTATTCTTCTGGCTAATGGACATTGCAGCATCCTTTACTCGTTAAATAAGAAGAGAGTAGGCCAGGCACAATGTCTCATACCTATAATCCCAGCACTATGGGAGGCCGAGGCCAGTGAACTGCTTAAACTCAGAAGTTCCAGATTAGCCTAAGCAAGGGCGAGACCCCATCTCAAAAAAATAGCCAAATGTTGTGGCAAGTGCCTATAGTCCCAGCTGCTTGGGAGGCTGAAGCAAGAGGATCACTGGAGCCCAGAGTTTGAGGCTGCTATGAGCTATGACACCACAGCACTCTATCGGGGGCAAGAAAGTGAGACTGTCTCAAAATAAAACAAATAACAGTGGAGACACACTTCTCACAGAAGAAATCTCATCATTCACCTTGTGAGCAATGTGAGGAACAAAAATTCAAGAAAGGGAAGATCATCGTCATTAGACACCAAGGAAAGGCTACATGGGAAGACGCATTTTATAATGAAAAATGAAAAAAAAAAAAAAAAAAGGACGCCATGGTTCGCAGCAGAAGAAATAAGAAAGGTGGAAGGTCTACCGTGAGACATGCAAGAGTAAGCCTAGAATTCATCCTGGATATTGCTTTAAGAGTTATCACACTCAAAAAAAATTATAAACAAAAATAAACAAATAATTGCTTTATGTAACCTAAAATACATAATAAAACCATCAGGTGAACTCAAATTTACATTTATCTCTTTTAAAACTGTAGGACAGTTACAAGTAATCCACCAACCTCTATCCCACCCAAAATAAATAAGAGCTGGGGGCCAGGCAAGATGGCTCACACTTGTAATCCTAGCATTCTTGGAGGCTGAGGCAAGTGGATCACCTGAGTTCAGGAAGTTGAGACCAGCCTGAGCAAAAGTAAGACCCCGTTTATACTGAAAAACAGAAAAACTAGCCAGGCATTGTGGAGGGTACTTGTAGTATCAGCTACTCAGGAGGCTAAGACAAAAGGACAGCTTGAGACCAAGAGTTTGAAGTTGCCATGAGCTATGATGCCACGGCACTCAACCCTAGGGTGACAGAGTGAGACTCTGCCTCAAAAACAAAACAAAACAAAACAAACGAAGCAAAACAGTAAGACCTGGGGAATATGTGGGTAGCAGAAAAATTGGATTGGAAAGTGTTAAAGGATAACTTAGTTTACTAGACAAGGACATGATTACTGAGCTATAGAAAAAGAGAAGCAGACTAGAATAAATGGTTAGACATGTGAAATTCAAGATGGCTGAGGAGATACCCAAGTGGGAATGTCCAGAAGACAGTTAGAAATGATATGAAGCTAGAAAGATACACTGGTGATACAGAAATAAATTTGGAGCTTGGTGCCCGTAGCACAGTGGTTATGGCGCTGGCCATGTACACCAAGCAAGGGTAGTGGGTTCAAACCTACCCAGGGCCAGCTAAACAACAACTGCAACAAAAGAAAAAAAAAGAAAGAAAGAAATGTGGGAGTCAATACAATACTGATAATAATAATAGCTAATACTCACTGGGCCCTCATTATCTACCATGGTCTGTGACAAGCATTTAAAAGCTCCATTTTGGGTGGCACCTGTGGCTCAGTGACTAGGGTGTCGGCCCCATATACTGAGGGTGGCATGTTCAAACCTGGCCCTGGCCAAACTGCAACAAAACGTAGCCAGGCGTTGTGGCGGGTGCCTGTAGTCCCAGCTACTGGGAGGCTGAGGCAGGAGAATCACCTAAGCCCAAGAGCTAGAGGTTGCTGTGAGTTGTAATGCCACAGCACTCTATGGAGGGCGACAGAGTGAAACTCTGTCTCAAAAAAAAAAAAAAGCTTCATTTCACACAAGGATTACAAAAAACATTGTAAGGGCTATTATATCCATTGTACAGACTAGGAAAATAAGCTTGGAGGAAATACAGCTTGAAGAGGCAGGCTTAAGGCACTCACCAAAAGATCAAACTGTTAGTGAACAGTGGAGTTGTATTTAAACCCAAAACATACACCCCAAAGCCCATGCTTTCAAGCATCATGCCATCCCACCTCCAAAAACAAACCTAACAGCCACAATTTACTAAGCAATTACTATGTTCAGGAACTATATGTGAAATAAATATATTCTCAATTACTTCTCACAATAGCCGTGAAATAGAAAGCACCTTTTATCCTTCTATGTGCCCAATGCACACATCACCCTGTCAGTGCAGATTCATATAAAATGCATCACTCTTATTTTTCCATTTAAGAACCCAAGAGGACTCCTCTATTCCCAAACTCAAAATCACCTCACCTATGAATAAGCAAAGATGCCTTGGGATCCATTACTAACATTCAACCGAACAAAGTATCCACCAAAGAGAAAACATTTTGGCCACAACCAAGACTTGGGCAAATAAAAGGTTCATGACTTGATTACTCTTATTTCAACTGAATCAATAACAAATAAAAAATCTACCCATCTACTCCCAACTTTGTCAAGGTCTTAAGAGAAAATGCAAACTATTTACAAAAGATAGTAACAGTAGTATCTACTAATAATCTCTGGAGAAAAGTAGAAGTAAACCTACTGCATTCATGAAATCATCATTCTTGAAGAGTATTCTCAGCAAGTGGCCCAGCATACACTCTGGATCAGCTCGACCTACCAAAAGAAGAGGGAAGGAACAAACAAAGGAATGAGTAAGTCATCCCAATCGAGCAACTTAGTTCTCTGGAAAAGCACCTGGGCTGCTATAAGTACTAATGCAAGCAAAAAATAGGCTGGCACCTGTGGCTCAAGCAGCTAAGGCGCCAGCCACATACACCTGAGCTGGCGGGTTTGAATCTAGCTGGGGCCCGCCAAACAACAATGACGGCTGCAACCAAAAAATAGCCAGGCGTTGTGGCAGGCGCCTGTAATACCAGCTACTAGGGAGGCGGAAGCAGGAGAATCGCTTGAGCCCAGGAGTAGGAGGTTGCTGTGAGCTTTGATGCCACAGCACTATACTGAAGGTGACAGCTTGTGGCTCTATCTCAAAAAAAAAAAAAAAATGCAAGCAAAAATAAATAGGAACAAAAGATACGTGTAATGGATGATTAGATTTCATAAGCAACATTCTTTAAAATTAAAAGTGACAATATAAAAACATGAGGCACTGCTATCTA